>JAPMOQ010013900.1:992415-1008173 GCA_026543055.1 Argiope trifasciata
TATATATATATATATATATATATATATATATATATATATATATATATAAACTAAGCATCATTGCTGATTAAAAGATAATTAAATGAAATTTTGATTATAAAATAATTATATTAATTAATAAAAACTATAATTAAGTATTATTTTGAAGAAATAAAAATAGATGTAATTTATTGTACAATAAACTTTATTTTTATTATTATGATATTAAATGAATCTAAGTATAAAAGCATCTGTTATATTTTTTATTACAATTTCCTTCATCAAATTCTTTTTGAAATTTTTAATTTTTTAAAATTCTTAGGAAAAGAAAATCATAGTTATCTGATCACATGCTAACCCTCAGGATAGGAAGATTGGGGATTGAAAACAATTATGGGATTTATTTTATCTAGATGAAGATTAAAATTATGTTGTGAGATCAACTTCCAAAATTAGAATAGCCGTATCACTGATTCTACGCCCCGCCCAAAGGCACTACGAAATAAAGACTGAGTGAGCAGACCGCCGCAACAGCAACAATGGAGGGAACTGTGGTTGAGTCCTGAAGGCAA
This sequence comes from Argiope trifasciata, assembly GCA_026543055.1. NCBI lineage: Eukaryota > Metazoa > Arthropoda > Arachnida > Araneae > Araneidae > Argiope > Argiope trifasciata. The sequence goes on from JAPMOQ010013900.1 coordinate 992,967, forward strand.
TCACCGGCCACGGTACAACCCTCCCCAAAGGAAGTACGCACAGTCAGATCCCCTACCTTTATTGTAGCCCACTGGGTTGACGAGATCCTATCACCATGCCGGAAGCTTCTCATCCTCAATTATAAAGTGCCCCCCGAGGGTCTCCAAAATTAGAAAAATAAAATGGCGGGCAACCTGAATATTTTTATCAGAATCACATCTCCATTAGATATCCACCATTAAAAATTAAGAAGTTCTTAGCTCACTGTATGAATATAACTTAAAAAAGAATCTTATCCTAACAAATAGATTCATTAGCAGTGTCTTAATAAAACTAAATATTCTTCCACTTAAATTAATTCATAAAAACATTTTCAACATCATATTTGTTCAATTTCTCTGTTTTAATGAGATCGTAACATACCGGCACAGATTCCATCTGGCCATCTCTCCTAGCTGTAGCTGTGGGGAAATAGGATCCCCAATTCACTATGCTACCGAATGCTTACTGACTCTCTCATGGCACATGAGAAAGCCAGAGCCACGTTTTGAGGAATAATGGTACAGGAGGGTTGCCTCGAACACCCATTCACGTAGCAAGATCCACTCCATAATAAACCATATCCATAAATACCAATACCTCTTCAGAGTTATACAATAGCTGAGACCAAATTGCCAATTATAATCAGCCGAAAATATAACTTCAAAAGTGTAATTTATTTTTGTTCCCCTCCATGTAATTATTACCTCACCAAAAAACTGAATGTAGTCGTGTAAGATTCGACACAAATGGGATTCTCTCTGGAGATACCTAGATGGTTTGTCGTCTCTATTTTTCTTTATTTTTTTATCTCTTTCTTCTTTTTTTTTTCTTCCATTTTGTGCCCTTCTAACCGGTTAGATAACTTAATGTTATAGGCACCGAGGGTGCAGGATGGCGTTATGTTATGTTTTAATGAAATATTGAAATGCCCATCTTCTGTTTTCAGGTGCTCTCTTCACCGAAGATCAACGGGATAGTCCCTCCGAACTCGCCTTCAAGTACTCCATCTACAGAATTAACAAAGACAAGACGCTACTCGCCAACACAACCCTCGTATACGACATCCAACACGTGCCAAAGGACGATAGTTTTCACGCAGCAAAGAAAGGTAAGACCTTTCCTTGTTTTTGCAGCACAAAGGGAGATTAAAGCAGACAAAATATTTTTCATGAAACTTGGATTGCAATCATTTGATATTTGTAGAAATGCATTATGAAACGAAGTCAGCTATTTTATATGTTTTAGGTAAAGGTTTCAGAATAAGAACTATTGAATAAAGAAAAGTATGATAGTCTTTATAGGTAGCAGACCTACTGGACTAGTACACGGTACATTTCTTAAATGATTTTACCTGTTTGTTATGGCCTCATGTCCTCACCATCAAGTATGACAAGCATTATGTGATGATACACAATATATCACTGCATTATCTCATTGAAAGATTCTTTATAAATGAAATAAATTTTCTGTGGTTAGATAAGAAAACTATTTCTTATTTTAAGAACGAATAAAGTAACTGATTAATGAGATATTTATAGTCTTCTTCACAAATTTAATCAAGAATCTTTTTGTTGCTATGTACTATTTCAAAATGACATTAGAATATTTCATGCGGGTACAACAACAAATTTTTCAAATATGTCGAATTTAAACGAAATTTACACAGTTTGAATTGAATGGAAATCAAGCCTTAATCATTTATGTGCCTCTCTATCTCTTTGTTCCTTTTTTTTTAAAAAAGAATCTACATAAACAAATGATTCATTTTCTGTCAATGTACATGTTTTGCGGTTCTTACCTGCGTGGGAAATATTTTTTGTCTAGTTGCCTAAGTATATGAAATGCTAAATGACATCTTTAACCATTCATAATTTCCAAATATGTCAATTTCACTTTTGAATTGATGACCAAGGAACTAATTTAGTTATTAAAAGAAATTAATTTTCATTTCTTTTAATGAAAGGCAACATTTTTTTTGGAATTATTTTTTACTGTGTTAATGTGAATTTGAATATCTGAATTTTTTTGCTCTTTGAAATGCAGTTTTTTTAAAATCCTAAATGACTGAAAGCATAAAATATAGAAGATAAGCATTTCCCTCTTACTTCTTGAGGTCAAAAGTTCATTCGAAATGTGGGGAGAGTTCTCGTATCGTCCTATTCTTGTAGTTAATATAAACTTTTGTATAGTCTGTATAAACTTTTTATAATTTCACCTAAAGATTTTCCAAACTTTCTATTTTTTTTACCGCTGTGTTTGATTATACTTTATTAAATATGGAAAGACGTATTTTTTGTTGAAATATAGCATTGGAATAGTGTATCTGCATATTCTTCAAAATCATTGCTGCATCAGAAAATTTAATTATTTAAATCTCTTTTTCTTCTATTCGTTTTACCCCTTCTTTATTTTAAGAGTTATTGATATAAATAACACACTATAAATGATTAAAATTCTTATAAATTTTAATTATGTATTAATTAATTCCCGAAGCAAATTTTTGTATTTTATTAAAAATGACAGTTAAATTTTTAATGCTGAAAACTTATTAAGAAATATGTATATTCATGCTGAAGAAATAACTTCATTAACAATGTAGATTTTCAAATTTTACTAACATTTATTACTTTAAAAGGATAGAATAGTAATACAGGGGAAATAGTGTTTTATGCAAAAAATGTTATTTTTCTCTTCGATAAGTACCAATTAAAACTTTGCAGATATACTACTAAAACTATCCAAATCAAAACTTCTCCTTTCCCTTCCAAACGTTCAGCATACCCATAATGGCTGTTAAATACCAAAATACGAATGCTGAAAAAAAGTGTCTGATTTTATGAATACTGCAGCCAAATTGCGAATTTTAAAACAAAAAAAAAAAACGTTTGCTAGCATTAAAAAAAAATTTTTTTTTTTGATTTAAGCATTCTACGAAAGATATAATATCAGCCAATTTTCAAATGATTTGCAAAATTCTTTAAGGAAGGAATATTATATTTGTTATTTCATAATTAAAACGGTTTCAAGAATTGATATGGGGGTGATTGAGCTTTGAAAAATAATTAATACTATTTTAAACACAGTTTTCTCAAACAATAAGATTTTTAATCCATTAATTTAAAAAATATTATTTTTACATACTTTTTTGATATTTCTAAATTATGAACTGTGCCTGAGAGTTGGTCAAGTTTCGGAATGAAAATAATTTCATTTTCAATCAAATTTGGTTTCCATTCAGTAATCTGCTCTTACTTATCTATTTTTAATACAACCCTCATTAACAGAATCATTTTATAAGAAAGTAGCAATATTTTATATTTGAAAATAATCTGAAGTGTCAAATCTAGCATCTTCCTCATCACTTATATCAAATCAGATTCATTTAAATCTTCGAGGAGTATTTTATTAATTTCTTGTTGAGTTAAATTTTTCCGATATCCAGGCATTTTAGTAAGATATTTTAGTAGTTGGTGTACATAAAGCGTACTGTGAATTAAACATTTTCCTACAGCAATTTTCGGAGACACCAATCAACATTGACAGTGGGAACGAAAGCAACCACTGTTAAAAAGAAAAGGTCGACCCTCGAAGTTTTACGACCGTGCTAAGAAAAGGGGAAGAATATAAACAGGTGGCATTTTGGCCGGCTGTGGCAGTTTGGCTGTTCTGTGGATATCTGAATGTTCAGCAGTCTCAGTCGCATTGAGAATCAGAAGATTAAATAAATGACGGATACTTTCAGAGATATTTTGTAAAATAAAATTACATTTGTTGCGCAGTTTTCACTTCTGCATTTATTTTCTTATCTTATATTTTTGCTTGCCTACTGTATTAAATATAAAAATATTTTCCTTTTTATGAATCTTAAGGGCTCTTTTGATGGATATAATTAAACAAAGATAAATATTTGTCATTTGAAGTAATTTTAATATTTAAATAAAATCTATTTTCTTTTGTACTAGAAATTCTAGTTCAAGTATAAAGGAATTTCATGATGCAGCTTTATTCTATCCACTATAAATTCAGGTCAAATATCCGATGCAAACATAATAAATTAATATTTTTATAATTAAAATTAGGGTTGAAGAAGATATATAGAATTGTACTTAAAGGGACGAAATAAACGGAGCAATAATTTTAATGTTTTATTCATTCAAATAAATTATGATTACAAAAGCTGCAATGTTCAAAAGAAAAGTATTTTTTACGAATTTGAAAATTTGGGATTTCCTCTTTGCGCAAAAGGGGTATTGATAATATGCCATGAAAAAAATATCAAAAATAAGAAACTCATTAATTATTTAAATGTAATATCAATTTTAAAGATAATTTATAGTTTATAATATATGATAATTGTGCAATTAGCGAACTAATATCTCAGTAAAAACATTTTATTCTATTGCTGCTGCCTCTAAATTTAGTCTGAAACTAATGCGCGTCTGTTGAAAACAAATAGTTTTCATTCTTAGGGTGTGATTTTACCAGTCTGAAATACCCTTTTTATAATTTATTTTTATTAATAATTGCGCGCATGCCCATGCATACATTATATATGTATATAAATGGTGAACCTTTGTAAGACATATACTTCTGAGAAAGGTATGCTAAATTATTTCGTGTAGAGTTTCATTAATATCTATAAGCAAACATGCAAAACCTTATCATTTTAAAAAATATGACACTAAAAGACAAATTAAATATAATCAACAAAATATTCAATTGCGTTTCACATTTATTAAAATTTTATCAACTTTAAAGGTAACGGCATTGTTTTTTCATTTCTCCAGTTAGAGAAATGATAAATATAGGCACAATCAACGAACATAAAACTCATTTCATCCTAAATTCTCTGATTTTAGTCAGGCAGCATTTTAAAATTCCCATTTTGCAATTAACTACCTAAAATGCAGAGCTGGTTCTGAATTAAACATTGTAAAAGTATCGTTCTGAAGTGCCACAACCAGCACAAAACCATTAGAATGAAAGATGAAATCTGATTTCATTACCATAATCATAAGCGAAATTAACCATTAATCAAGTTGTAAAGTTTTCATTCCAGGATTCATCATAATTCATCGCTAATTACGGATAATTGCAAAGGTTTCGTTCACCAGCCTGGATCATCTTCTAAATTGGTTTAAAACTTCCCAAATACTGTGGCATCGAGATGGTTGGTTCACGCAATGCATTTCACCGGAATGTGTGTGTGGCCACATTTCCTGCCCACTGATATCGCCTCAGCTCGAAGCGTAATTTATTCCATCAGCTCCCTTCCCTTTAAGCACGTGCGTTTGCGTAACCGGGCTATGAATTAATAACCTCATTTAAAACACGAATTTCACGAGCTTTGAGGGGATGTGGGAGTCAGACAGTTGATGCGCGTTAATTAATTCAACTCCAGCCACATGGTTGTCTATTCTGAAAGCTTGTGATATCATTCCTCAGGTGTTGAAATTCCCATTCTGCGAGGCATTTCGAATGCACAGTGGTGAGAAAGATGTCTTGGAAAGCATTCTGTTTGATATAAGGAGGTAATGAATATGAAAGATGAGGTCAATAATGTTAAATGGTCCTCCTTCTGAAAATATGCAGGCAATTATATGAGAACTTCAAATGAAAGGCTTATTATAAGAGAGATTAAGGAAGAGTTACCAATTCCTTTTATTGAAATTTTTCAGGATTCATTTTTAATTTGTTGAAATAAAAATGTTTTATTTCATATTTAAAAAAAAATATGTTTCTTTGATCGAAGTATAAGAACACTTTAAAATGTAAATATTTATTATATGTTCATCAATCAAAGTAGAAAAACAGTTTGAAAAGAGAATAATGTAGTTGACAATTAAAAAGAAAATGGTTCGTTAATTAAAGTTGAAATATAGTTTTAAATGGGACATTTTTATTTAATAATTAAAAAAAGAAATACGGTTCGTTAATTAAAGTAAAAAACGTTTGGAATGAAAATATTTTATTTAAATTAAAAATGAAATATGGTTCATTAATCAAAGTAGTAAAACAGTTTGAAATGAAAAATGTTTTATTTAATATTAAGAAAGAGAAAGTAGAAAAAACAGTTTGAAAAGAGTATACTTTGGTTGATATTTTAAAATATTATGGTTCGTTAATTAAAGTAGAACGCTATATTTAATATTAAAACAAGAAATGTGATTTTTAAATTTAAAGTAGGAAAACAGTTTGAAATCAGCCTGTTATATTTAATATTAAAAAAGAAATATGGATCGTTAATCAAAGTAGAAAAACAGTCTGAAACGGGAATGCTATATTTAATATTAAAAATGTGGATTTTTCTTTAGAGTAGGAAAACAGTTTAATATGTCATACTCCATATTTTTAACATGACTCGTTAATCAAACTTAAAATAATAGTTTAAAATGGGAATGAATTCATGTTTTATATAAATGTATAATATGATTCTTTGATCAAAGTAGAAGAAAATATTAAAATGAGAATATTTTATTTAATATAACACATGAGAATGCATTATTACGTGGTAGAATTACTGACAATGATAATAATAATAATAATAATAATACACATTTGTAATAAAAATACATTTTGTATAAAAATATAAAAATGTCAGAATGCCAGAAAATTATGACCTACAATTTAACGAAATGTTATCAAATTATTTTGTGCGATATGTTAATTTACTATAAAACTTTTTCATACTCATACGTATTAAAATGCCTTTTTTTATAAATAAGATTGATAAAATCGTAAAAGTTTGAAAAGAATCTTCATTCAACTATACTTTAAAAAGGTATTTTTTTTCTTTATTTCATGAAATATTCAACAGTAGTTTGACTTCAAATGCCATTTAAGTATTTTTTGTTACAAGCTGAATAAATAATTTTTATGACAGAAGTTTGTTTTGTTGAACACTTTGTTTTAAGTCAGTTTGTGTTTTCTCATACCATAGTTCAAACAAAGACTATCTAATTGCTCTTCATAATAAAAGGCAGAACCTGGTACTTAAATTACCCAACTCTCTGCTCTACTTCTATTCTGATATCATCAATTAGAACCAATACTCGCTGCATACCAAATGCTAGGTAGCCAATTTTTCATTGAAGATAACACCTAAGAGTTCTCAAACTGACAAACAGGTGATACCATCCCTTAATGACCACTAAATCAATCAGTAGCCATTTACTGTTTTAGGTCTTACTAAGTCGGGTCTCCCTTTTATAAGCAACCCTACTAATCTTATTGCGTTCTATTGTTTTAGAGATTACCTCATTCTGCTTCAATTGATCTCCTGCAATCTATATGATATTACTTCATTTCTTCTTACAACCCAAACTGATAACGCAAAGCCTGATTTGCAAAGTCTGAAACCTGAAAATTGCAAATTACCAATTTTGGCAGTTACTACATATTCAGTCTCAGCTAGCATGCTATTATAAAAGTCAAGACAGATTACCAATGCAAAAGAGAACTTACAAAATACTTTCCACATATATAGAAAATTAAATAATTCCCCCAAAACAAATATAGAACAGGATTTGAACCAAGTTAATGGTTTCTATCCATTCATCGACCAAGAAAAGATATTGGTTTAAGTTAGTTCGATAAATATCCCATTTCAAAGTAACATCATACCTATTTTCGGACATATATCGTAATTTTGAACCTCAATTAGAAGACGAGGATGACACCTGATCTTTCAGCTCCCCTCTCGAAATTTCCACACCACAACAAGAATGGAAGAAAAAATACCGGCCTACCTCAAAAGGGAGACGCCTGTTTTTCCATCTATAATTAGAATATGTATTAATGACTATAATTCTGATAAATGAAGTTATTTTTTGTGTTTTTCCTTCTTTTTTTACAACTTAATTTAAGGAATTTATGATATTTCTACTTAAGGAATACTTTTTTTAAATAAAAACTTCCTTAGTGCAGAAATGCGACTTCGTAAATAGGGATTTAATTGTTTTTTTTCTAGGGAAGAAATGTTTTATTCCCGTTTCGATACATCATTGAAAATATTCTTTTTATTTTTTATGAGTAGTTTTATTTGCCAGTTGTTTTTTCTTTTGACACTAACATTAAAAATGTGTGATGAAAACCTAGGTCGTAAAAATAGTTGGGGAATTTCATGCAATATGTGTCTTATTAAAGAGTTATTTTCTGTTATATTTGCCCAAAATAAAATAAAATTTCTAAAAATAAATCAGCGATGAGCAATGTAAAATTATTCATAAAACATAAGAATTAAATTATTTGCGATTTTAATTCCTTTGCTCATTGTTACTATTTGTATATTTTTCATAAACAAATCAACATATAAAATTCTTCTCTCTATATGTTTACGAACTTTAACTAAGCTTTCATCTTATAAGTGCGCATAAACTATGCATTTCAGAAACTTTTATCATAATTCATCTTCTTAGCATAAACCATGCTGGTTTGGAGTCAATAGATACATAAATTTAATTTCACACTATCACTAAATCTAACACAAAATAAACCACTAATAAACAGCTCCTTTAACATGGCAACAGGTGGTCGATACCATCATCTGGTTACCTTGGCAACCATTTCTCAGAAGTGTTTTTGTCTTTCGTTTCTTAAATAAAAATTCGAAAAAAGTGAAATATTCGGGAAACATCCTCTTCAGTCCATAAAAGATATTTTGGGCTTGAAATAAAGAAAATAAGCTCTAAGCTTATCAATATACACTTCCATACCAAACCATTAACACGTAAAAACATGAACTATAAAAACGGAAAAAAGAAGAGAATATGGAAAAAAATATGAAAATGTGGGAAAATATCTCTCTCGTCAGGATAAAGTATTATAAAAATGTGTTTGAGTTACAACCAAGGAAATTAATGTTAAAATTAGGTCTCAACTTATAAAGATGACTCGAAGAACGGAACAGATTTAAATTTAACTGTTCAAAAGTCAGGATGCATACAAAGTCATGAATAAAATTATATACGCGATATAATGTACTTTAAAAATATAGGAAAGATGTGAGGGTTTGAGAATTGTAAAACTTAGCATGAACATCTTATATTACTCATGGCAAAAAAAGTAATTCATATAATTCATTGAAACAAAAATCGGTTTCATAAGTTTGATACTACTGAGCTTTTTTTAAAAAAATTAGCAAAAAAAGTAGTTCATATAATTCATTGAAACAAAAATCGGTTTCATAAGTTTGATACTACTGAGCTTTTAAAAAAAAAATTAGAGAAAGTGTGGAAAAATGGAGCATGTTTAAACATTTTGATATGTTTGACATTTTATCTTATGATTTTAAAAGAAAATTTATTATATGCATATAAATTTATTTTTTGCATTTCGGAAACACCTCTAACAATATGGATATTTTATATCTACATATTTTTTTTTCTTTTCTAATTTATCTACATCGGAGTGGAGAGTTTAGTAAGAATGCTGACCCTTCTTATGAGCAATACTAATAATAGTTCTCAGCTGCCATCAATCAGCTAAGTAAAAACTCTGAATTAAGTGTAAAAATAAAGAAGTTCAGCATAGTAGGATGAAATACTCATCGGTATTTATTTATATTTAGTCGTTGACGGTGATAACCAATAAAGTTACAGGTTTCCCTGCAACATAGTGTTATATATGTCCTAGTTTTAACTGTGGCTTTTAGGGTAATACTAACCAAATTTCACTTGGTTAGTTTTTAAAACACTTAATTGAAAGTTTAAAGGACCCATGAAATAAGATTTTTTACGAAAGCAATAAAAGAATTATTACTGATTTTACATTAAACCAATTTCTGTGTCTTGGTGTGGCTTATTCCGCCTGGTTGACAATACCATGTGGGCAAGAGCAGTTTGAGTAGCACTGCATTTTGGACATATGGAATAAACTTTGTGGCCCGTTACATGACATTGTACACGAATGTGTCCACTTCGAAATCCAGTGTGAAAGCGAGATTCTAATAAGTCATTGCGATTACTTATAGATGACCAAATCTTTTTTCAAGCTCTATTAAATTTTCCATGTAATGCATATTTCTATCCCGAAGATATCTTTAACATTTTCTGTCCTCTGACCTAATGGAGATTTTAGGGAGATAGATGTAATCATTTCGAGTATTTTTAATAATATCTTTTAGCTGCTATTAATCAGCTAAATGAAGAGCCAAATGAAGCATAACACATTAAATAAACTGAAATATTCATTCGGTATTTACTTATATTCAGTTGCTGAACTCAGTAATAAAAAAAGTTATTTTACTTGTTAATATTATACAGTAATATGCTATATATCTAATTTTAAATGTAGTTTCTAAAGTAAAGCTATCTAAACTGATACATAAAAGAGCCTCTTGGAAATCAACGATTGATTATACATCAAACTTTGAAATTCTTATCTTTTCGAAATTTATATACATCAGACTTTGTAATGCTTATGTTTTTGAAATTACAATATTTGGCATTCCTAACTCAATGTTGCCTTTTGTTATTTTATGTTTAAGAAGAATTTCTCTGCTTAAAAGTCCCGAATTCGCTAAATGGTCACATACTGCAATAATCGAAATTCATATTTTAAATGTTAGCAACATTATATAAACTTTAGTATTTTAAAATAATCGAATGCTCTTAAACAGAATTACGAAACATAATATGTGTAGTTAGTAATACTATCATAAGTAAGGAAACGTGAAAAAAACCCCTAAAATGTATGTTAATTTGATTAAAAAACAAAAATCAACAGAAAAATGTAATTTCAAAACGAAATACTCTTATTTGATTGCCTTTATTTTTGCAGTAAATTCAATCATTTCTCCTTTTTTTGTATTTAAAAATAATTTACAAAAACAGAATAATGGCAATAATCTAATTGGAAAGTTTTTGTAAACAACATGAAGAAAGTATTAAGAATAATGAATTAAAAATCCTTATTAAGATATTCAAATACACGAAAGGAGAATAATTATAAGAGAGTTAATTATTTATCTAACTAATTATTCTAATAGAAAAAACGAATTAATGAGAGGAATTCTTTTTTCTATACAAAGAATAAAATTTAAGGATGATATTTTCTATCTCTTGGTTTAGCAATATTTTTTCCTTGCTTTTTTTGCTTTGTTTTGTGGTTTAGAAATGCTTGATTCTCTTAATATTCCTATTTTGCATTTTTTTGCCACTGCCGAAAAAAGTATTAAATAAAATTCATTTGTTATAGTTAATAAATTTCCATTAGAAAAAAAAACTTGCGATTTTTTACCTTATAATGACTTTATAGATGCTGAAAAGTTTTTATATGAAATGATAGAAATTTTCAACTTTAATAATATTAATAGCTATTTAAGAAATTCGATTAGTTTCTCTCGAGATCAGATGAAAATTTCTTCTAAATATTAGTTTTATTTTTAATTAATAAATGTTTACAAATTATAAACGAGAAGTTGTGCGCACGTGATTATAGGCCAGAATATTCTATGCAGATTTAATAATATTTGTTCAAATGTACTTTAGAAAGACGGAATAAGAAGGCAGCCGCAATTTTGTGTTATTTTAATCAAACGTTTTAATTTATGTTAGTTTGCCTTCTTGCTTCAGAAAATATTATTTAAAAGATGATATTTTTTACAAAATATGTTTTTAAGTAATATTTTTTCAAATAATTGTAACTTTTTAAAAATTAAAATGTAGCTATTTTGATGATAAGAATTAAACTACATGTAACTATTTTTTTCTGAATAAAACTTTTTTTTAAAAAAATTGCATAATTTTCAAAATTACACTTACATATCATAATGAAGTTGAAATCCTTTTCACCTTTTCATCAAATATTTCACCACATGATTATATTACATTTTTTAATGTTCTTTAATTACTCACTTTACTGACAAAATAAAAAGGTTTATTCTAAATACAACAAAACAAAATATAAAATATCGTTAACTTGAAAATTATATTTTTAAAGGGACTGTGATGCTATTGTATTGCGATTGTAAACGCTATTGCATTAAAATATTCATAATTTCAACCTAGCTGATAGCATTGTTGAACTCTATCTTAGCTAGGCACGAGTACTTGTATAATTTCGTTAAAGAAAGATAGCCTTTGTGACGACAAAATCAATGAGAAATTTTCGGAAATTGCATTGACAGATTTGCAATGGTGAATCTTAGCTCTTAATCTTCTTCAATTTCTGTTAGAAAATCACCATTAATAAGTGATCACTGCCCACTTTTTTCTTCAGCCACCATATTTTCACGCCCTTCGGGCTTACTTTCTTACCTTCATCCCCCCTAAACTTCTATAATTTTTCAGTGAATTCTAATTGGATTAAGGTTTCTGGAATTAAAAGAACAAATGACTGGAAGTAATTTGCACTTGCCACCGTGTTTTCAGCGGGATATTCTAAAGTAACAGTGTGCGCCAAAATATACAATACTGAAATAAAAATAAGAATAAAATTACATCATTGCATTTTTGGGTTTATTTTCTCCCAAAGGAAATTAACATGAATGCACACTATTAGTGTTGATTCAACATCGTAAACATAATGTAAGTGTTCAAAATATACAGCGCCTCGCTGCAGATAGTGTTCGTACCTTTCACACAAATTTTCAAACGCATCCTGAAGTTATTGCAGATTCAGGAGATATATTTCCTCAAGTAATGGAAGCATAGTTCTTGGCAGATCCTCATATTTGGACATATTTACCTTTAGCATTCCCCCTTTTCATTTATCGATACAGTTACTGGTTGACCAGACTTCTCTTTCCGTTGATACAGTACACTACCAGAACGGCGTGATTTCGTCACTACAGGCAGCATAACTGTGTTACCTGGTGCTGTCTTATTAAACGTGTCTTTTTATTGCTTTGTCCTCTTTTTCAAACTAGGTCCACCTAAAATGATCTCTTCCGTATCAATGAAAATAATGCTCAAATAAAGATACTTCTATTTCCAACGACAACCGCATACCACAACATTTTTCTACCTGTGTCTATGCCTCCACGACAAATGCAAACACATATTTCAGATGCGTGAATTTTGCTACGGTGTATTTTGGCTCATAATGAATTGATGCATTCAGCATTCAGTCTACACATTAATCAACAATCTAAAATTATGTCGGGTTTTTTGACAATGTGTCACTAAACTGAGGCACATACGTGAAATCTCAACTGGAGAGCTTTCTTAATATTAAATAGAACAAGTGCAAGAATATTATGATAGTAAAATATTAGTCTATCATTATTTTATGTTTGAATTTTTTTTATCAGGGAAATATATACATCTAGTGTTACGCATCAGTGATTTGAAGAAAATTGAACAGAATTAATATTCTCAGTGATATATCTTATCACCCAAAAGAGGAAGTTTTTAAGTGGAAGAAAAAAATCAAATGGAATTCAATGGGAAAATAATTCAAATGGCGGAAAAAACTGTTCCTAAGTATATTTATATGTACATAGCAATTTCAAATGTTCTAATTTTAATCAATATGCATTGCTTCCTAAGATCATAAAATTAATCTTATGTCCAATAAAATTACATACCTTATATATAATTTAAATAAATGTTATTCTGATTTTATGCATCAAAGGAACATCTTCCATATGCATCTATACTCACTCACACGCTTAAAAATTTACTTTAGTCCACGGGGTGATCAAATCAAAATCCATTTATTTAATGTAGAAACTCTATTTCTTGCAGAAAATTCGAATAGATGGAAAAGAAATTATTCAGTTCTTCAAATTCCTCCTCCTTCAGCATTTGCATGATGCGCATTGGTAAGATTTTAAGTTTCACTTGTTGGCAATCTCTTCGTAAGTAACATTAGCCAAACGAGACTCAGCAAATGGAAGGTAAAATATTTATTTCGAACGCACCGATGAAGGAGACGCGGAATTGTCAAGTGGCGTGCATGCATAATACCTCCATTACTTTGAAGTACATTCTAGGGAATTTCGGGAAATGGAAGAAACTTAGGTTTTCTAGAGGGAAAAGTAACTTTCCGGATTCTTCCATTAATAAATAATTGCATTTCTTGAAACTTAAGTTAAATCAAGATAATATCCATATGGGAATGCCTGTAACTTTTTTTTATGAAGAAATGTGATGGTGGGTACATTTCATCGGTTTCATTGATCTTCATGTGCATACAATTGCACATAAAAGAACATTGTTTTGAAGGAATTTACTTTGTATCTAGTCCTAGCAGGACACTTTTATATGTTATTGTAATCATTTATTTCTCAATATAAATTCGATGAGAAATAAAACATAAAATAAATTGCATGCATAAACCCAACATATTAAAGTTTTAGCAGTAATTGAACATTTAAATGTATAAAAGTTCTGAGTTGCACCATTTTCACCAGTTGCATTTGCTATTTAATTCCAGTTTATTTTATACTCCTTTTTACTAAAGTCATAAATGATAACCACAACAGAGAAACAAATGGCCAGGTTTTCAAAATGTGAGTCGAATGCATTTATTTAATGTTTCTCGTTATTAGAATCACTTATTTCTCACAATAACTTTATTGAAAAATTAGTGTATATATATATTAAAATGCAAGTACAAAAATATCATGTCACAGTTTCAGCTTTACTAAGCCTTTAAATTTAGGAGATCTCGAATTACACCATAATTAATGATTCTTTTCAGCTGCACGCGATTTTATGTTACTTTATTTAACATTGCTTGCTTATTTTATACTCCTTTTTAATATAGTCATGAACGATAACTATTGCTAAGCAATAAATTGTTTTGAATGAATTTATATTTTTTCGTAACTTATATCCACCCTATAATGAAATCGTTTCTAGCTATTGTAATAATTTATTTCTCAATATAAATTCCTTGCAAAATAAAACACAAAATAAACTTCATATGTAAACCCAACATGTTGCAGTTCTTTTAGTAACTAAGCGTTTTAATGTAAGAAAGTTTAGAGCGAAGCATTATAATTGATGTTTCTCATCAGTTGCGTTTGCGATACAATTATTTTAAATTCCAAATTTACTCTACACTTTTTCTTACTAAAGTCACGAACGGTAATTATTGTGAAGCAAATGAATATATTTTCAAAATTAGCTTTAATTAGATCGATAGTAGCATGAAATTATTTCTTGTAATTATTATCATTTATTTCTCCCAATATATATATATATATATATATATATATATATATATATATATATATA
>JAPMOQ010013900.1:1008183-1033348 GCA_026543055.1 Argiope trifasciata
ATATATATATATATATATATATATATATATATATATATATATATATATATATATATATATATATATTAATTAACAAAATAAGATAACCTAATCAATCCCTCTTTGAATATAGTATTGTAGAGTTATTTCATTATTTGGTTCTTATTCATTTACCTTTCATTTTGTGAACTTTTGCGTGTAATTCTGAATTGAGTTTTAATTTCGATTTCGACCTAGTTGGTTTCATTTTAATTTTGTTGATCAAGAAATGGATTTTGATTGTTTTAATAATTTTATGATTGTATATATATATATATATTGCAAGCATAAATCCACCAGTTTAGCGTAACTGAGCCTTTAAACCTATGAGAACTTTGAGTTACCCGTCATGATTAATGACTCCCACCAATTGCATTTGCGACTTAATCTTGGTTTATTTTATATTACTACTTTATTTAACATTTTGTTTACTAAAGTCATAAATTACTGTAAAACAACTGACCAGTTTTCAATAAATTAGTTTACATGAATTTATATTGTTTCGAATCTTATATCCTTTCTCTTATGAAATTGTTTCCCTTTATTGTAATAATCTATTTCCCAATATAAATTCATTGAAAATAAAACATAAAATAAGCCTCATATATAAACCCCGCATGTTACAGTTTTTAGCAATTTTTGAACATTTAAATGGCTAAAAGTTCTGAGTGCAGTGTTATAATTAATGATTTTCGCAAGTATAATTTGCGATTTAATTTTGCTTTACTTTATATTGCTTATTTATTTTACACTTCTTTATTATTTAAGCCATGAACGATAATTATTACAGTGAAACAACTGACTAGGTTTTCAGAATGAATTTGGTTTGAATAAATTTACATTGTTCAAAGCCAATGTCCATCCTAGGATGAAATTATTTCCTGTTATTGTAATCATTTATTTCTCAATATAAATACATTGAAAAATAACGTATATATATGTAATAAATTGCATGTTGGACCCATCATGTAATAGTTTTAGGGTAACTGAGCCTATAAATGTATGAGAGCACTGTTCACACCATAATTAATTATTCTTGCCAGCTACATATGCGATTTATTGCTACTCTATTTTATATTGCTTACATATTTTATACTTTCTTTAAATAAATTTCATGAATGATGATTAATGTGAAACAACTAATTGTATTGAATGGATTTATATTGTTTCGAAGCTAAAATACATTTAGCATGGGATTGTCTCTCGTTATTGTAATTGTTTCTTTCTCAATATAAACTCATTGGAAATTAAACGCAAAATAAATTGATTATATAAACCCAACATGTTATAATTTAGCATTGATTGAGCATTCATATATATGATAACTCGATGTGCTCCATTGTAATGAAATATTCTAACTAGTTGGATTTGTGATTCAGTTATGGTTTATTTTATTTTACCGATTTATTTTATTCTCCTTTTTACTCAAATCATAAACGATAATAACTATGAAACAAATGACTAAGTTTACAAAAATTACTTAGTATAGTATTATGTATGTGTGCCATAATATTGATAAAATTTAGCACTTATATTGAAAATAGAAATAACTCTCTAGATATTTTATTTATCAGGAAAATAAACCGATCGGATTTTCATTTAATTTATTTGCATCAAAATAGTTTTATTTTTATATTCAGATGTCTCTTAGACACAAATTTCTACTCGCTGGAAATAGTGATAATATCACACAAAAGTAGCGCTATGCTTCTCATAATCATGAATGAACTGAAAATGGTCTCTTTTTTAGAATTTCGTATTTCATTTTGCTAAATAAAAATGTTCTTAAATTCATTATAATGTATATTGTGTTTATTAAAACTAACCATCAAATATAGCAAATGATTTTTTAAAAATTTTGTAATGAAAATATATGATATACGTCAGATTTAATTAATAAGTAATATAATAAGAATTTTTTTGACATATTATATTATAAAGACTATTTTTATTATAAAATTTTACTTAAATCAAACCAAGCCTTCTATTTGATAAGGTCTGAAGATTTATTATATATATAATGTAATAAGAATTTTTTGAAATAGGGTGTTTATTAAAAATCTTTTTGTAATAAAACTCCATATAAATAAAAAATAAGCTTCTTATATGGTAAGGTTTTAATGAATTAGTTTTATAGAAGTAGTTTGGTTGAGGAAGAAAAATAATTATATAAATTTTCAATCATAAAAAAGATTAAACCTTTCTAAATAAACGACATTATTTAGTACCAAAATACCAGGCTTTTCCCATTGATTTGAGCTTTGCCTTTATTTTACTTTGAGAATGTTATGTAATATTTATGGAAACATGATTTAAATGGAAATAAAAAATGAATGAGTGATTTTATTCAGTCCGTGTTTTCTTTTTAAAATTATTTAGTGAGATAGCATCATCCATTTCTAAAATATTTATTGTAATTGATTTAGAATCAAAGAGTACTTGAGATGTTGTATTCCTCTCATCTCTCAATTTTTTTTTTGAAAAAAATTATAAAAAATCATCACATTTTTTATTATTACTAAGCAAAAGGAACCGAAACAAAACAAAATATGTAAATTTTATGTTGAGTTATTGATTTTTATGGGTGTAAAAATATTTAACTTTAATATTAGTTTGATATCTCGGACGAATGAAAAAAAAAGGTAAATATTAGTCTTCATTTGATAGTTTTGGAAACAAGGGACAATTTGGTATTTGGCCCTCTGTACACTGGTATCTGGTCTTTTTTCTTGCTGGTTTATCGCTGGGATCTTTTTTATGGAAGCACAGACTACATTGTCACGTTGGATTTTTTTTCAGTAGCAGGAATAAGTATCTGAAAAATCATCGTTTTCGCTTCTTTCATCGTCACCATTATTTTACTTTTTTTCAAAGCAACTATCATTTTTTATACATAACTAATCGATAAGCAGACTACACTATACAATAGGGAAAATACGTGACACATCTCGCCAAAAGAACCCCGAAACGAAGATCACTTGGCATACTACCAATCAAAGTTGTAATATTTCCTTTCATTTTCTTTAGGCCGAGTAAAACCGTGATAAAACTAATCGTACTGATAAATTCTGCTTCGCCAGAGTTTTATCGAGATAATAATTAACTGCAATATATACGAAACCCGAAATAACTCGGGATGATCTGGCAAGCGGTGAAATGAATTTTTACATCATTTTTTTTGTTTTTGTTTCTTAGAATGATTTGGTGCTAGCATTATATTTGAGAAGCGGTATTTCGCAATAGGCATGAAGCATGGCCGCGATGACTTAGGATTAAATAAATAAATACTTATATTATAATAAATGAAAATCATTTACTATAAAATATCACTAACAGATAAAAAACGGTTTTATTAACAGATAAAAATTTTATAACTTAAACTTTGATGAATTCAAAAACATTTTTAATTTCCAATTTTTGAGGTGGAAATCGGACTATAATTCAGCCAATGTCATTTCAAATTCTTATTATCTATTAAAGAGAAGACTAGTAATGCATATCTTATGTTAGTTAAATCAAGCTAAATCTGTATCACTAGATTCGACTAGTTTGTATTTAAATAAGGATTTGGATTACCCTTGTATTATGGCAATACCTCATACACAATTTCATTTTTCGAAAATATCTACTAGCAGAGAGGACAGTATGTATTAATTAGGTAAAAAAGCTACAATAAGATACATTGTACACAATACTAAACGAGAGCTGAAAATTACAGAAAAATCAAATCTGAGTTTCATAGAAAATATTATTCAAATTAAAGAAAGAGATTTCATCTTTTGTTAAAATAAATTGAAAAAAAAGAAAAAAAGAAATGAAAAATTTAATAATTAAAAAATTGAGAGAGCTTGAATATATTTTCATCATTTTGCATTCTGTTTTGCGTTTAATAAATGATGTGAAATAACAATGCACATTTTTATGACTGAAGTTATGATAATTTGAATATTTAAAGTGGCTGCGTATGGCTTCTTGCTTTTTAATCGCGAATTCATAAAATATAAAGATTAATTGATAAATCATTTTTTTAATATAAAACATTTTTAAAGGAATAAAAAGTATGAAAGAATTTTTGATTGTCCCATATTCTAAAAATTTGTGGTTCCCAACTCTTAAATCATAATTAACCTATTTTATATTTTTTAGTAATCTCTTTTTAAACCGATATTATTATTTCTATATTTTTAGTCTTGTATGTGTAGAATTTTATCATCGATTTTAAACTAATTCCCCGATGAGTTGTAAACGATGATAAAATTAGTGATGAATAGACAAAATAGCAAGTTAATAGTATATTAGCATTCAACTCTGTTCTATGTTTAAAGATTAGTTTCAAATCATTGGTCTAATCGGAAAATATAATATTATTAGATTAATTTAAAATCGATAGTAGAATTTGTAAGAAACGGAAAAAAAATAAAAAGTTCAAAAAATTGTAAAATATCGGATTTTAAAAATTTAAAGCTAATAATTGTAATTAGGTTGGTTTTTTTTAATAGTTACTAAATACATTATAAGAAAAAAATCTGAAAAAATTAAGCACATTGTTTATAAAAAAGAAATTAAGACATAAGTTATGTTTAAATTGAGTTAATTAAAATAAAAATTGCTATCTTACAAATGAAGTTAAATGATTAGTGTTAAAAATGAAGTTAAATGGTGTTTAAATCTGGGAATTTTTGGCTCTACTTTTCGGATGTCATATTGCTAATATACGCTACTTGCTCATTTATTAGTGAAGAATCAATTTCTTAAAGCTAACATGATAACGTAGCTCCTTTCAAATCAAAATTTTAAGACACATTTAAAAGTCATCACTTAATTTTGTCAAGGTAGTGAATCTTTTCCAATTAACCAGAGCTCCGGTAGTTAACTTCCGCTTTAATCGAATTCCGACTCCAGACTCGTCCGTTGTGGATCGCCCGTAGATTTAATCTTTGAGTCTTTGCTGTCAAAGTAAATAGGATTTTAATGAACATGTTGCGGAATTGGGTTACCGTGGTTAATTTAGCGGTCGCGACAACATTAATGTCAGCGGGAAACTGATGAGGTTGGACTGAGCAGACACTCTTTATGACTTTATTTAATGGCAGGTCGTTCTTCGACAAGTTATGCTTCTAGGTCAATGGGATATTCCCACATTTACCCATGCTCGCTGGCATCATTCGCTGACCTGATTTCTAATCCATAGAATATATATGCGTTCATAACTCATTTAAAGAGAAGACTACGCATTTAAAAGGCTTACAAATTACGCCTGAGGAAGTTTGTATATTTGTAAACTACATCTTCGTATATTCAAATATTTACAATTGTAGAATGAATGCTTATAGATTATACTATAGTAATACCTTAAAATAAAAAGCATTCGAAATAATGTTAGATTAAAGTTTTAAAAATTTTGATTCGATTTTTCCTGTAAAATTTAAAGGAGTATGACTTGATACTAGTGATTCATAAATATAAAAGGAAAATTCGTTTACTAAGATAATATAATTACGAATATTATATCTGCTGCACAAAGAAATATGAAGTATAAAATGCTTTCAGTTATTATGAAAGTTCGATTTGTTCTGAAAAATGTTACTGTTGAAATAATTTTGCGGTAGCGATCCGCGCCAATTTAGTATTAAAATAATTTAAACTATTCTTATTTGTATATCTTATAACTTTTTAACGAGCAATTCTTGTATTTATTTCGTGTACCACGGCAGCGGTTCCAAGATTTCGATATTTTTTATTTATAAAAGACTTTGCTTTTTAAGTTTATTAAATAGATTCATTCATATAGATTCATTTACCGAAAAAAAGAGAATTTTCTCTGAGAAATCATTTTTTTATAATTAAAAATTAGGATTATTCAATCTCTACTTCGAAATATGGGCAGTACAATATATTGGTCAGATCAACATGAAAGAAGCTCGCTAAGCTCGAGGAGCACTTTTTTCTTTAATTTTTACTTATGTACTTATATTTATTTCTGATTTCTTATTTTCATAAGAAATCAGAAAATATAAAATTTTAAGTTAATAATATGTCTTAATCGTTGTGTATGAAGACATTTTCCTACGATCCAGGATACATACATTTAAGCTTCTAAATAGTGTTTAGTGTCATTTAGAACACCAAATGCCGTATTGTTATGTTATATAATAACATCTGTTTTCCAATTACTAGATTATGAAAATAGGTTTTTATTATAATACTGTCTGAAACCACAGGAGAAACTCTTAGAATAATCTTTCTTTCGCTACGTAAAAATGAGCCAAAAAAAAGAAAAAGAGAGAGAGACAGAGATAGAGGTATTTTCAAAATGTTCCCTCTAATTTTCTAATAAATTTGAATGCCTGGCATGGCAGTAGCGACAACTATTACGAACTAATAACTTTTGGTGTGAATTTAATATTTTTACTGAATCTATCATGTCAACCTTGGCGTGTTTTTTGGCGTTTAATCCTTTAATATTATCCAAAAATCAAATTTGGGTATTTGACACGTATTTCCCACCAGATTGAAACAAGATTTGACAGAAAACTACACTTGTAGTTACAAAATACCGTACTTAATTTGACACATTTAAGTCACTGCGATTTATAAATTATCATGTTTACATGTTTCAGAAAGTACAAGCCAACAGAAAGTCAACCTGTAAATGATTTTATTTTAAAATTTTCCGGATATCTGCACTATAGATATTGAATCTGAGTACAGAACCTTACCTACATAACTAAACATGCATATTTTGACTCAAATTTCAAAAGTAAAATATAGTATTAACCCAAAACATACTATAAGCATAATAAAGGGAAATTTATAAATCTAAACCTAATACCAACTCATTCTGATTTTATTGTTGGGTCATGTTAGAAATAAAAATGAATGAAAAGATTCTACTTATATTTTCCATAACTTCGAACTTCAAGAGGCTGTTTGTTTATCTCTAAAAAAATATTGAGAAAGAAACTGCTTTTAGATTCTTTTTAGGAGCTGCTCTTTAATGTTGACATTTTTAATAACTGAAACATGTTGCCTTTTTATAGTAAACTTTTATAAAATAAATAATTCTGTCAATAGCCCTAGACTTTTTTATTTACATAAAAAACAGTTTAACGATTGTTTCCTTGGTTTTTATAAGCTATTCCAGAGATAAAATGCTTCCACAATGCCTAAAGGGAAAAAACTAGAAAAAACTGGATCCCATTTAAATGCATACAGAAATTTTTATAATATAAAATTTTCTAAGGAGTTACCTAGAAAAAATTTTCATATTTTTTTCTATCGATGAGATGATTTTTCAATTTTACTAAAATATAACAACCAAGGATTATTGATTAACCGAATGCTTCCAGGAACTGCAAAACATAAAAAGAACATTCTATTACAAGGAACAGTGTAAAAATACAGGATGATTCATAAAGCAGTATTCAGATTTCGTGTACTATAAATCAAGAACAATGTAAGATATTATATATCATCTGTAACGGAATTGTATGGGGTTATTTTAAGTTTCGTTACAGAACAATCGCAGATTATCTGTGTGTGACTCTTACAAAGAGTCTACACTTTCTTTCTCTACACTGCACAGAACAATTTTAATTTATGAGGATCGAACTTGTATTACATTGCGAATTTATGATTCCCTCTCCCTTCAAAGGGGATATTGCGCTTGTGTACCTTCCAAATGACATGAAATGTTGCTTCATCAATAAAAACTGTGATCGGTAAAATTATCATTTTCAAAGATGTAAAGGAGCTAGATATCAACACAAAACTCAAAACGCGTTTGCTCGTGAAAGTCATTCAGATTTTGCAACATTTTCATTTCGTATGGAATCGTTTTTAGCTTCTTTTTCAAATTTTTCCTGACGGTGGCCTATGAACTCTACATTTAACGAATCACTCACTGCTTTGATATTTCCTAGCTTCGTTGAATGAAGACTTCTTGCGATACTGTCAGTCGCCTAGAAATTATATATTTCCACAAACAGTTCATGTTATAAAAAATTTCACGCTATTGCTAGATAGATTTTCTAGCTGGAACTTCTTTTCAGAATTATGATATAAAATTCCATTGCACAATAATTGCGGGTGACGTTATACTGAATTGAAGATATACAAACCGCCCTCTCCTCTGTAGATGCTGTCTTTTGGATTCACAAGTGAGAAGCATGATTGTCACTTCAGTCAAGGGCGCGACACAAACTTCAAGAATACATCTACCTTATGATTCGTTTACGCGTTTCGGAATTTTATACTAAATATGAGTTCCCAATCATCAAAACAATTTGGAAGAGTATATCAGTGAATAAAGAAAACATCATGAGTATTCAATAACCACATTTAAAGAGACATTGCGATCCAAGCTCTCGGGTGCCAGCCGAAATTTCGTTGAATGAACATTTAAGGCTTTTCAGTATCAATAGAGTTAAAGTACACATTTTAATACAGAAAAAATACGTAATTATCGAAAAATTAAAATTAATCTAAAAAATTAAGGGTACCACAGCCATCACATGTTCTCTAAATTGAATTACCGATTTGTATTTTAGTAGCAATTAGTTTACAGTGATTGAGCAGGTTGTTACAGTTTTTCTGTAATCTTCCCTAAGCAAGGCTCAAAGATGAGGCAGTTTTCTCTATTTCTCTAAGCAGGCAAGCTATTACAAATAACTGGGCTAATTCAGATTTATAATTCGAATTTTATCTAGATATTCCGTTTGCTTTTTATAACGGGGAAATAATTTCCATGTGAAGGCAATTTTGTCTAATTTTATTTAACTGAATGGAACCGGAGTCATGGTTACATATATTGATCTCTTTTTTAATGAGATTTTTAAATGCACTTATTTATAGAATAAAATATTCTATTATCTTGTATCAGAAAAGTTTTAAAAACATAAATAATATTAGTCAACTGTTAGTTTACAACAGAAAAATATACAAAAGGATTAAAATTCTGAGCATGTATCTCATAAAAATAAAACATACTTCTAAGATTTTAAACTTTTGTGACATCAAGAAATTCCCAAATTTTTCTCAAAAAAAGCTTTATTTTAGTTTCTTAGAGACACTTTTGGAATTATGATTCAAAAATTGAATTTCTCCTATTCATTTTAACGAACCCACACAATTTCGAATTCCGTTATTCCCTTCACTTACAAATTTTCTTCCATTCCTGTTTCTTTTGCAAAATGGCTTCTTTGTACCCAACAGGATTAAAAGAGAGTTGAGTTGTTTGCTGTGATTTTAGATTCTGGTTTAAAAGATTATTTTCTTTTCCCGCCATCTTTATTTTTCTTTCTTTACGTCGTCGGCTGACAAAGTAGCTTAGAGTAAATATATCAATAGCAGTATATCGAAAAAGAAGTTTGAACTGGATGTAAAAATATGTGTCTTCGAGCTTTCCTGATGCAATCTTTCTTCGTTCTTTTTTCTCTGTGAGCTGTCATGACTTTTAGACAGCGTATTAAATAACTTTTGTTGTTATCGCTGTCATCGAAAATCTTTGAAACATAAACTTTTTTTTTTGTAAAAAAAACCGATAAGGCTTAAAAAAACTTAAACTTTTAACTGAACAGATTTATTCTTAAAAGGATATATTTGTTTTACTAAGTTTAAGAAACATAGACAAAATACTTTTAGTCTTTTTATATATAGATGTTTTCAAACTTCGCTGTTGCAGAATCTGAATTGTGAATTAGTTGTATCTCTTTGGTATCAAACAATTCAACGGTTAAAGAAATCCTTGAAAGAAAAAAAAATATTTGAAATCGAAATTTCTCCAAATTTTATACTAACAAATTTTTTTTAACAGTTTTAAGTGTTAAAAAAAGAGAATTTAAATTTATGATTATAAATCTGTAAAACACAGCAACTAATTTCATAGTATCTTTACTTCACTAATGATCCAGGATCCTGCATCTTTCATAAAGCCCTGTTTCCCCGAAATAATTTTGTCGAATCGATAATAATCTTTAAAAAGAACCATTACTGCTATCTTGGCATGAAAAATATGTTTAAATTTGTTTAATAGATACAATAAAACAATTAATTTTGTTTGATATTAGTTGTCTATCGTAAATAAAGTTTTAATATATCGTAAAAAAGTTTTGTCAAAAAAAAGCTTAAATTAGATTTACTTTCATTTAGTTATATTCAAATACTATTCCGATTCAATTCGAGGGCTATTTAAAGAATAACTTCTTAATTTTGAATCTTGAGCAGATGGCATAGTTGACTTTTCAATCGCCAACCTTTTCTCAACTTCCGTCCCACATCAATGGAAGGATACTTTAAATGAAGGATATAGTGTGTTTCAATGTAATCGGATTTCAGATTAGATATCCATCTTGTTCTATAACGAGACCTTGCCTCCGATCTATGTCTGCTTCCGAAAATTATTTAAAATCGCATGCCCAAGACCTCCAATATAACCAAGGATCCTTAGCACAAGAAATAGTATTCTTCTTCTATTTAGTTCACTGTGGCTAGAATTATTTTGGGGCCAATTCAGATATTCTGCAAGACATTTAACAGTAGTTTTATCATTAGGATGTTCTTCCCTAAATATTTCATTTCTGTCTCCTGTACGATTGTGTTATTATGTTATAGACTATGATATAATCACAATGTAGTTACATCTGGACATAGTGTATAATTTTTACTCTATTAATATTAAATAAACGCTTATTATTTTTATTGAGTCCCATTTGTGCAGGTTTTAAGACAGAGCATGCAATTCAATAAGAGTATTTGAAAATCTTTTTTTTTCAGCTACAATATGAAGACTGTAAAAGGGGAAACATTTCATATTCCTAATAAGTTTAACATATTCATCTGCATATAAACAGTTCGATGTACACTTATGATACTTATATGTACACTTAGATATTTATATAATCATGTTTGGTGCAAAATAGTTATCAAAAAGTTGTCGCAATCATTTCATCCTGATATCAGAATGCAGGGTTCTAAGAATACACTACATTATCATCCAGTAAAAACTTATTATGGAATATAAACTTATATAATAACAATGGGCATTCTGAAACGGAATCGATACCTTAATTATTATATCTGACCTCAATAATTCTGTTTAATCTTTGAGAAAAAGCTATAATTCTTGAAAATTCGACTATTAATATCATAAAATATGGGTGGAATTGCAGAGTTCTATTTTATTGAAATAAAAATTATCTTCAAGACATTTTATCATTTATGATACATTTTCTAGAATTATTGGCATATTTTTTCAAAGGAACAATTTTTATAAGACGAAATTAAGTTTAACATCGAACGATTCTAAAACTTTTCAAAGAAATCCTAGACTTCCAAATTGTCTCAAGAAGTATGCCTACTTTCTGGTTTAAAAAAAATCTCTTAGAATATTCAAACTTCCTAGCTTTGTTAATATACTTTGACATATTCAAAAAATACATATTTGATATGAAAGAACAACTGTCAAATCAAAAGCAGAATCGGAAACTGGATTTCTTTGGTTCAAAACGAATACTTCGGCATAGCAATAACATTCGAAACTACGTTCTTTTTTTTCTTTTTTTTTACACCGACAAAAAGCACACGGACCGCACCGTCTTTGAAATCTGAAGAAAACAAAAGTTTCATGCCATGCAAAACAAACTGTAAACTTTTCCGTTTTCTTGGTACTTTGAAAAATCCCGGTTTCAAAGCTTTAAATTGGATGTCATTACGATAGAAGAAAAAGTGTTTTTGCCCCAGGATGCGGAAGAAATAAAAGACGCATAAAAGTTTCAGGAGCTTGTTTTTGTTTGTGAGACATAAGCTTCCCGCGTTTCTTACTAACAGTCCAGGAAGATGTTAGTATATTTTTCGTAGCATAGCTTAAATTGTTGAAGACATTTTTTTTGTTGAAAAGGTAGAAAGTATCAGTTTTCTGTGACATAATGATTATGTGAGTTTTAAACTGTCTAAAGAGAAGAAATTGTCAACAATTTTTCTGATTGGTTTTATTTGTAGACCATTGAAATAAGGAATTCAACAACTTAAATCGTGTTTTCTCGTTTTCAAGATGAACTGTCGAAAGTTTTTAAAGCTTTTATACGAATACCTTTAGGTAAGCAGTAAACAGTACATGAAATATTAATAATATTTTAAAATCAATTTTATATGCTTAAAAGTATTTAAAATGGTGGAAATAATCAGTTTTCATGTGTACTGATCACTAGTCTGTCACTGAAAAAAAAGCTCTCTAAAGAGGATTTGATAACTTTTTATTCCAATGAAAAAATCTTTGTAGGAATGGTTTATACAATTTGTTCTAATGTGTACCGTCAAAAGCATTTAACAATTGATAATGTTTTGCAAACTGAATTCAAAACAGTCCATGAAATGATCTTTTGGAGCTTAGTTTTACAGAAAACATGTTTTGAAGAAAGATTCAGTTCAAAAGCAGAAGATTCAGTTCTCGGCGATATAATGTTTACGTTTGATGATCTTGATACAAAATCTGTGCTCTGTGTAGCTATAACTCATTTTTTCAGTCTATTCAGATGAGAAAGGCAACAACTTATGTTGCTATATTTCGTTTCCAAGATAACTTATCTAAATTTTTCCGTTTCCGCCTTGATACTTTTATGTTAATATTCAGTAAACGAGAATTTTAAACTGCTCGTAAAGATTTGAAGAGTTTTTTTAATGCATTTTAAGCCGAGAAAAATTTTGTTCGATTCTCCGAATAACTAGAATAACAAAATGTTCAATTCTCAGAGAAGTGAAGCCTACTTCTATTTTTAAATTGTTTATAGGCGAGAATTTGAGGACTACATAGCACTTGGCATATTATTTGAGCTCATAACATAAGTAATGTAGTATCATTAATTGGGTTTTGGATTTTCCATGTTTGTCTCAAACTTTTAAAATTTCCATATCGATAAGTCCATTTTTGATCAATCAATTTTTTCATATGTAATTATAAATCAATATATATATGCTGAAGCGCCATTCACTAAATTATTTATACACCATTCACTAAATTATGAATTCTTTGTATAAATAATTATACGCAGTTTCACTAAATTATGTTATACAAACTTCGTTATGTATTATTTATTATTTATTCGTTATGTATTATTTCTGTATTTAATTATGTGATACAAATAATTATACAAAATTTCGCTAAATTGTATATTATTCGCATAAGTAACTGTGCATAATATCTCTATGTATTATTTGTTTAAATAATAATACACTATTTTACTAAATTAGATATTAGGAATTCAACATTTGTTAATTTGTAAAGTTAAAAAGTATCCTTTGTTTTTTGTGTTGTACATTGCGTAACTATATTAATTACTAATATGAAGTTAACTACCATTTACTATAATGATGGAGTTGCAATCCTGTAACGAGTGTGTACATTAATTTTATCAATGTTTATGAAATAATTAAACTTCATTCTTGCAAAAGACTAGTAGACTTAGGTCGCTCATGTGAAAGTTGTAATATGGTTGGTAACTTGCGTTCCATTTCAGTCTGGAGATTATGATCTGGAATCTCAGTAGACCATTTAATATACGAATGCCTTAGTTAACAAAATTAGTTTCACACAGCTTTTGTTTATCTGGCAGTGATAGTGAGGCTGCAGGAACTTATAATGCCCACAAAATTAACCATGTGGTTACAAGAACGTATTATGCCTACAAAAATGACGGTGTAATAAAAAGAACGTATAATGTTCCCAAAATTGACGGTGTGGTTACAAGAAAGTAAAATGTTCACAAAATTGACGGTGTGGTTGCAAAAACGTATAATGCCCAAAAAATTGATGGAATCAAATTGTTAAAATAAATACTTGTTCACTGTTTTCTTGACAAGATTATCAATGGGCTTAATTTACGACAGAGATATTAAATATATTTCTAACTTTTATATGAATCAATATACATTTCCGAAGATTTAAAAAACCCTCATCATTTAGCTTATGATAGATAGCAACTAAAATCTAGATTACTGAAATGCCAAGATCTTTCTAAATACTAACGGTGTTAACCTGGAACTTTTAAACAAGGTGACATGCATATAGTATGAAAACTTCGAAATTGTGAAAGCAAAAATATGATAAATTTTACACAGTTGTTGAAACATTATTTATTACATTACTTATACTGTTTCTGTGTTGTGACTTCTGGCATTTTACAAGCCCTCTGATTGTTATTTGTGAGAGATTTTAAGCCTAGTGAGGGTAACTTGTTTTTTCAGTAGCGCCACTTAGGCCCAAGAGTATGAATTATCTATTTCATGCGTCACATTTGCTTGTACAACCTCTTTTTACAGTGGGTGCATATTCACACACTTTACTGATGAAGGAACAACTATGCCCGAATTCTACCCCTATGCCAGAACGCCGACAATATTTAAGTTATTTAATGATACTTTATTTTGTATTGCTTGCATATTTTATACTTTCTTTAAATAAAGTTCATGAATGATAGTGAATGTGAATTAACTAATTGTTTTGAATGGATTTATACTGTTTCGAAGCTAATATCCATTTAGCATGGAATTCTCTCGTTATTGTAACTGTATCTTTTTCAATATAAATTCATTGGAAATTAAACGCAAAATAAAATACAAAAAAATATAAATACATTGAAAAATAATATATATATGCAATAAATTGCATGTTGGACCTATCATGAAGTAGTTTTAGGGTAACTGAGCCTATAAATGTATGAGAGCTCAGTTCACACCATAATTAATTCTTCTTGCCAGCTACATTTGCGATTTATTGCTACTTTATTTTATATTGCTTACATATTTTATACTTTCTTTAAATAAAGTTCATGAATGATAATTAATTTGAAACATCTAATTGTATTGAATTTATTCATATTGTTTTGAAGTTTATATCCATTTAGCATGGAACTTTCTCTCGTTATTGTTGCTGTATCTTTTTCAATATAAATTCATTGGAAATTAAACGCAAAATAAATTAAATATATAAATCCAACATGTTGTAGTTTAGCATTGATTGAGTGTTCAAATATATGAGATCTCGGTGTGCTCCATTAAAATGAAATATTCGTAAGCAAAAAAATGAAATTTCTAGAATATAAGAGTGTTTCAAAGCTTCCTGTTATAAAAATTATTTAAATCATTTTGAAATTTCTAATTCTTTTTTCATTTACTTTAAACATAAAGAAGTGAAAATCATTTTCTAGTACATCAACTTCTAGCAGGTTGTTTAAGCAACTAAACGTCGAAAAAATCATCTGTAAAATAAAAGTTCAAGCACATTTTATGCCTGGAGAATGATAAAAGTTGTTTTTTTTTTTTTTTTTATCTAGAAAGACTGGGAAAAAGTGAATGAAGCAAAAAATGTTTCGATACTTTTGATTCAATGTATATTAAAGTTAACTGCATTATTATATAAGTGGTCCTTTGTTAAGTAATTCAACTGTCAATTATTATTACCATATAAGCACAATGATATTAAATATACTATAAAAGGAAAATACAGTAGTAATAATTATAAATTACTTTTCTTTTGACATATTGATATTACGTAATTTTAATAAAATTAGAATCATTGAGGAAAATTTCAAAACGTTTGATTCGTATTAAATTAATTAGAATTCAAACAAATATTTCAAAAGAATACCTTAGAAGTACCTATTTTCACCAATCAGATTATATATATGCCGAATTTAGTAGCTTTAGTTCAAATGTTTTGTACTACAGAATGCCAAATCTCATCACCAAGAAGAAAAAAAATTCCTTCATTATTAATAAAGATTTATTTTATTGTTATTTTTCGCTATTTAAATATGTTTTTAGAAGATTAATTATTATTATTATTTGTAGCATGAATAAGTTTCTCCGCGCTTTTTCATGCCATATTCTGTGCTAGTAAATTTGTAAGGACAATATAGATTCTATATTAAAAAAAATGTATAAGGATGTTAAAAACAAACATCACAGCTAGTATTTGAAAACTCCAAAGAATAATTTCTAATTTATAAGCCCCACCGATTAATGCAAACTATTCAAAAACCTCATTATGTTGTTACTTATGGCACTTTACAAGCCCGCTGACAGTTAACTGTCAGCGATTCAAGCCGAAATGAGCCTATCTTATTTTTTCAGTAGCCCCATCTAGGGCTAAGTTCACAACTTGGCTACTTCATGCTTCATATTCACTTGCACAACCCCTTTTTTATAAGGGTGTGCATGCTCATACAGCAGAAATTGAACACAAAAGAACAACCATACCAGAACCAGGACTCATAACTGGGACGCCCAGATCACAGGAAAAACACGCTACCCTTATGTCAGGACGCCAACATCTTGAACATTAATTCGACCATTAAATATTTTCTTATTTATGGATATAATAATTTGCAAACAGTTGAAAAACCTCAATTCTTTGAGTACTAACTGCATATATACATTCCACTAACCATTTAAAATTAGTTTAAATAATTTTAAGCAAAATTAGCTTTTTATGAGGTGGGGGCGGAGGGTATTTAATAGTCATGTCCCAGTCGTAGTTTTAAAAACATTGGAAAAATATCTAACAGATTTGTTTATTACAGGAACTATTATCTTCATTCTTTTCGCGATTTGGAGAGAAAAATGTTTTTAAAAATTCCTTATCAAAGGGTTAAAATAAATTCAATAATTGTTTTAACAATTAATTAATAATTAGTTAATTTAATAATAATATTAATAATTTTAAGTAAATATAATAATTATTGCAGCTGTTTAATCATTATTTTAAACTAATTCAATTCACATCATGTAAATAGAATATCATGTAATAGAATAGAGAATCCACGATATTATTTGGAGTACAGAATTTCGGGAATACCGAACAAGATTTTATTCTAAAAGAGATTCTATTAATTAAAAATAAAAATCATGCCCTCAATATGAAAAAAAAATCAAATTTCTCATATAAAAAACTTATGGAAGATGCGTTCATATTTCTATAAACAGTCTCGTATAAACGATGATAGGTTTTTTATTACTTTTATATGAAAATTCAGTCATATAATCTGATTAATGTTACAAATTAGTAAAATAGCGATTATAATATCTATTCCGAAGCGATATAACATTTTTATGACTAACAATATTAAACTAAAAAATTATAGGAATTTCTATAAAAAACTTGCACTTCAAAATTAGAAATCGAATGAAATATAAAGTAAGTGGTTATTAACGCTATTATGTGAAACTCAGATTTCCATAAGTATAAATGTCTGGATAATTTCGGTGTAAAAATTTGCTTAGAGGAGAATTTACATAATCGTTGTTCTCCTTCAAGTAGCTCAATTTAAATGAAGGTTAATGGAAGTTTAATGTCTAATACATTAGACACATTACAAGTGTCTAAATTATCTACCATAAAATTTCCCGATATGAGTAATGATAATGAAAAGGGATAAAAGTACAAGCAATCCAACTTTCATTTTACTTAAATCCTTGATCAACTATTAATAGTGCACATTTTATTTAAATTTATTTTGATACTTGCATTTTTTAAATGAATTTCTAATTTTTAACAAGTATAAATGTAATACTTTTCAAGATATTAAAATTTTAAAAATAAAATATTTACTAATTTAAAAAAATACATAGGGTCGTCATTAAAAACTTCAGCCTAAAATTTAAATCTAGAGCAGTGACAAGTGTAATTCTTAAAAATAAAAATAAAAATCCGGTTCATTCTCAGGAATTCTGGGATGAAATCACTATAATTCATTACTTAGGAGGCGCTTCAGGCAGTGCGAACTCTAACGGCGAAATTCGGAGATAATTTTATAATTTCGACAACTGTACGGAAAAAAATAATTTCAAATGAATATTTATAGAATATATTGCATATTATCTAATAATTGCGATTCAATTGTAAATTCTATTAAGCTAAAAGATTATCTTAGTTATTATAAGAATTTCAGCTAAGCATGTTTGAGGCACTTTACGAATATAGATGAAATGTTAATCATACGATGACCAGTTATCACTATCCTGCTAGATACAGAAAAACTGTTGAACCAGTTTAGCCATTAATGAAATGTTCCTTCTACAGAAGGGGTTGCATAGTTACCAATGATAATTTTTAGGATTCGACTTTGATTTCAATCAGTGTTGGCGCATTTGTCTATATTATCTATGTGAATTCAAGCCGGTAGCATTAGCTATCTAAAGTTATGAAATTATGAGGTAAAACTTAATGTGTTCTTTAAATAAAGGTGAAATAACTGTACACTTTATTAATAGTTAATTGGTTTTATTTTCTGGTAAAAAATAAGCCCTATTTCAAAGATTTCTGTTAATACTCTACATATAAAACTCTCAAGTATAAAACACAAACTTAGGAATTCAAACTTAATTATCTTATCATTAATGTAAAAGAAACAAAAGAAAATAATTTAAAAAAAAATCATTTACTCATCTTAATCTATTTAATTCATAATAAGCCTATTATGAACCATACTGTTAAACAAGAAACGTTAGGTAGCATGCGTATTTTTAAATATAATAATCTTAATTCATAAATAGTAAACACGGGGTGGGTACCTCGAAATAAGGATGAGAAGGTTCCACCGTGATGGTTGGTTCTTGCCACACTGTTGGTCACAGGAAAATATCGGGGTCTGGTTCTACCTATCGATGACGATATGTACTTCCTTAGGGAACGAATGTACCGTAGTTGGTGATGACTGTTAGGTGTTCGATAAATATCATAATCTGTTAACAGATACTTAGCAGACGATTCCTTTTCAGATATTTTATAACTGCTACAAATATTATTAAAAGTGAAAGCAAACAAATTTTCTCTTCGATAAACATATTTTATTAATATTCTTTTGTATAATAACTGATGAGCAATTGTAAACCTTTTGAAATCTGGCAATAGTTTGTAAATTATGATGTTAAGTGAAGAGAATAAGCGAAACAGATGGAATTCTGAAACGCTGGGGGGCTTCTTTTGATATTTTAAGTACTAGCCGCCTTTGGCGACCAGCTGGTTCGCCATGAGTAATGGGTTCTAACATTTTCAATTAAATCACATATTCATTAGCCTTGAAGTAACTCCGGGCACTGATTGGCCTGAAATTAATATTTTCTTTGAGATGATGGACGGAAAGTTCTAAAAGAAAGCGTTTTCCTAATAATATTCTTTAATTTTATAAATCAGTCAGTTTTAATGATTGATTTAGTAGACTGATTGATGTAGCAACTTTTATTTAAAATATTAATAAAAATATTTTGTAAAATATGGGTGAAAGAGCAAAGTATGAAGAAATCTAAAAATCATTATTCATAAATGCATTGTTTAACTCAAACTTCATAAAATGTAATTATTTACTTCATTTAGATCAAATTAATAGTATTAAACAATATGTATGCCTATTAATAATATTTTACAAATTGGCCATTGGAAAGGAATTTGAATGCATATCCTGTATAAATTCAATCCTGTATAAATAAAGATAATTTATTCAATTAATGATTTAAATATTGCAAGCGATCATCGAATCCTTTGCCTTGCATTTTTTAAAGAAAATATCACATTTTATATTTATTTTATTTTATCTAGTCACGTGCTAAAAGTTGCATTTCTTCCGATTTAATTTGCGATGATATTTTTTTATTTTTTTAATTTGAACTTCCGTCAAAATGATGGCAACACGGTGAAAAAACCTAATTTTTTCCCTTTGACGTGCTCTTGCAGATTTTATAGAAACCTTAGCTTTGCATTTATTTTTTTAGAAACTATCACATTTTATAATGAAAAAAAAAATATTGAATTAATGATACAGATATTGCAAACGATAATAAAAATATCCCATTAAGTCGGATTCCAATGCATATCCTGTCTAAATTCGATCAGGTTTACCGTAAAGAAGATTTATTGAAGTAATTATTTAGATATTGCAAACGATCATACAATCCTTTGCTTTGCATTTATTTTTTTAGAAAATATCACATTTTATATTTATTTTATTTTATCCAGTCACGTGTTAAAAGTTGCATTTCATTAGATTTATTTTGCGATGATAGTTTTTTTATTCGAACTTCCGGCATTATTTTATTTTATCCCGTCACGTGATAAAAACATGGTTAAAATATTCCTTTAAAAATTCGTTAAAAATAGAAGCTTACGTTATAAATTTAAAAAACTGATACCGTTAGAAAACTAATTTTTTAATCTTTAAATTGATATAAAAATCATGTCTGTGCAATAATATTTTCGGAAGTTATAACGGAAAAACGTTGAAATTTCGCTTAAATTTTAATTAAT
The DNA here is from genome assembly GCA_026543055.1 of Argiope trifasciata. Lineage (NCBI taxonomy): Eukaryota > Metazoa > Arthropoda > Arachnida > Araneae > Araneidae > Argiope > Argiope trifasciata. The sequence goes on from JAPMOQ010013900.1 coordinate 1,028,495, forward strand.
TCAAATTCTAATTAAAAATTCGAAAAAAGGGCTCCGAGGTGCACATTCCCGACCTCCAAGGTATACATGTACCAAATTTGGTTGCTGTAGGACCAACGGTCTGGCCTGTAGAGCGCCAACACACACACACACATTGAGCTTTATTATAAGTATAGATATATATATATACTAGCCGCCTTTGGCGACCAGCTGGTTCGCCATGAGTAAAGCGTTCTAAAATTTTCTATTAAATCACATATTCATTAGCCTAGAAGTAATTCCGGGCATTGATTGGCCTGAAAGCAATATTTTCTTTAAGATGATGGATGAAAAGTTCTAAAAGAACACCTTTTCCTAATAATATTCTTTAATTTTATAAATCAATCAGTTTTAACTATCGGTTATGCTTCCAAAATATTAAAAAAAAAAATTTCGATGATGTTGCCAAAATATGAAATATGTTTTTTTTTTCAAAGAAAGCGAGAAAGGGAAAAAAGTATTGAATTAATGATACAGATATTGCAAACGATTACATAAATATGCCATTAAGTCCGGATTTCAATGCATATCCTGTCTAAATTCAATCAGGTTTACTGTAAATAAAGATAATTTATGGAATTAATGATACAGATATTGCAAACGATCATAGAATCATTTGCATTTATTTTTTAAAGAAAATATCACATTTTATATTTCTTTTATTTTATCCTGTCACGTGCTGACAGCTGCATTTCTGTAGATTTATTTTGCGATGATAATTTTTTTTTTATTTGAACTTCCGGCATTCTTTTATTTTATCCAGTCACGTGATAAAAACATTGTTAAAATATTTCTTTAAAAATTTGTTAAAAATAGATGCCTACGTTATAAATTTAAAAAACTGATACCGTTAGAAAGCTAATTTTTTTATCTTTAAATTGATGTAAAAATCATGTTTGTGCAATAATATTTTCGGAAGTTATAACGGAAAAACGTCGAAATTTCGCTTAAATTTTAATTAATTCAAATTCTAATTTAAAATTCGAAAAAAGGGCTCCTAGGTGCACATTTCGAACCTCCAAGGTATGCATGTACCAAATTTGGTAGCTGTAGGTCCAACGGTCTGGCCTGTAGAGCGCCAACACACACACACACACACACACACACACACACACACATTGAGCTTTATTATAAGTATAGATATATACATATATATATTGAAGCTTAAGAAAACGGTTAGTTTTCTGGAAAGCATGCTAAACTTAGGGCTCAACTACGGTTACCGCCAGTGTTCCTACTCAGTTATTTTATCAATGTGCTTTCAGACAGGTCAAAGATTCAGTCATATGACTTATTTCATCATAAGAACATATTTTTGTATTACTTAATCTATTTAGATTAATGAGATTCGGATGCAAAATTTTTATGACATAATCATAGCATGTGAATATGACTGTTTTTTTAATCATGTCGTTCAGCAACAAACAAAAAAACAACAACACATGACTACTAGTGAGACTGGATTTTGATTCTAAATCCATTTAGATTTTAAAAATTAACATTTAAAAGTTTTATTAGAAAACCTCTAAATAATACTTATAAAAATACCGAAGTTTCATTTTTTTTTCTAAAATACTCTGTTTTTTTTTTTACAATTACAGCAAACATAATAGATCTCTTTTATTTAAGAACTTCGTTTATCAGAGCTCTTGAAACAATTATTAATCAGCCTCGAACTAGAGCTCTGAAATCCCACTATATTTTTAAAAGACAAAAGGGCCTCTGTTTCTCCAGTCTAGACACGGGAAAAAGAAAGTTATTGCTGGTAAAAGATTCTTTCAAATCTTTTCTAGCAGAGTAAAAGAAAGCGACGTGAAATAAGAGTTTGAAAAATAGAGGAGAGATCGAGGTGAAGCGGATCAAACTTAATCATGGAACCGGAAAAAAACATTCCAGAAAAACTATGGTTTTTGTGTTGGTCTCGATGGACTCCGCTTTTCATGTTTCATGAGCTTATTCTTCCCAACAACAGCTTTTTCACGTGCAGGGAAAAACGGGACAAGTCATGACACTTCCATTTCAACTGTCAGATTTGAGTTTTGTGCTTCAATTCGTAATGAAATTTATAGGAAAAGATGTCTCCTTGTGTATTTTTAAACTATTTTACTTAGTTCCGTGTGTTTATAAGGATAGAATTTTGTTAACAAAAATTAATTCCTTACAAAATGTACTATATTTTCATTGATAAATGTTTTCAAATTTGGTAAAATATTTAGCTCTCGGAATCAGTAAAATATTTTTGTGATTTTAAAATTCTTAAGTATTAGTAGATGTATTAATTGCTATAAAAATCGTTTTATGAAACAGGGCGCCATCTAGAATTCAACAAAAGAACTATAATTTTTTTATTCCATAAATTTTATAACTATTAACTATGAAATACATAAAAAAACTAAACAATAGAAAATAATTAGGATAAAATAAATTTCACATGCCATTTTATTAGTGTTGCTAAAATTAATAAGATTTTTGGTCTGAAATATTATATTATATTATATATATATATATATTGAAGAGTTTACGATATAACGTAATCAAAGAAATTTTGTGGAATTCAATAAAATCAAAAATGCAATATAAATGTGATTACAAAAACAATTATAGACAGATTATTAAACTTTTATAGTCTTGATTTCGCACCTGTCTTTTTGGGAGAAAAATTGCCAACAAAAGAAATTAAATATACTGTGAAATTATAAGAATTAAAAATTATTTCAAACTATGAATATTACTAAATGAACTAGAATGTGTATTGTTCTAATAGAATATTATATACACACAATCACACATATTAGAATATTTCTGACTAGAACATTAATATGAGGTAAACTCTATTACAAGAAAATTTAGCTAATAGTTTTGAATACAAATGCTAATTAAAGAACGGGTTCATTCCTCGAGATATTGGCTTGTGCATAATAATGAAGGGCAATCAATAATACATTTGATTCCCCGATAAGGACATAATGAAAATTATAAGTTCTAAAGAGTACAAAGTGTAAAATAATAAAACGTATAAAAATTGCAATTTTTAGCTTATGAAGAACGGAAAATTTCTTAGTTAAAACTCTGAAGATCAAAATGAAATTTGTTGAATCTCGAAGGGTGGAGAACAATGTGAAAACGGTAAAAAGCTTCACTGAATATCGTTAAAGATTGAAAAAATCTGAAGCCCTCATTACACGAACATCAAAATGCTTTATATTTCAAATTTACTTAAATATTTTAAATTTATGCCTCCCTCGTGATTTATTTTTTCTTTTTGTAATCATCATCTAATTTTTTAATATAAAGAAAAGGGTGCGTTTTTTATTATTAATATTTATTATTAAATCAAATGTACTTAATTTGAACCTAATATTTCAGCAATTATTAAACTGAGTTTATTTCAGTCAATCAGTTTAAACGATTATGAAAAATGATAACAAATTCTATTTTCATAACTTTAATTGAACTATAAGGAGATATCGGTATTATTATCTCATTAAATCTTGACAAATTGCATGATTGTATATGAATAAAACATGTTATTATAAATATTTTTTACCTAGCTTATCTTTGTTATAATTCATATTGTAGACAAATGAATCTTTGGAAGCCTTCAATATCCATTACCATCAATAAGAAATATCATTAAAATAAGTACACTCCAAATATCTATTACCTGAACAATCAAAGATAGTAAATTCACTGACTTGACTGCCAGATGTCACAGAATTATTTACTATCCTTATTTAGCTTCTAACACTGATAATATCCAATTTTTAAAAGAGTGAGGATGTATCCTCAAGTATTTCAAAAGGCAATTATCCCCACTCCATTTCAATATAAGTTATAAACTCATTGTTACATGTTCACTGCTATGTGCTTCTTTAGATGCTATAATTAAATTAGAATTTCTTAAAAAGAATGAAGTAAATTAAAAATCCAGTTAAATTAGGAAGAGTGTGTGTTCAATATTAACTTTTCATTCAAAACATCTCAACGGTATAGTCCCGTAAAGATAGTTCATAACTTGGCGAGATTAAAATTATTATTTAACATTTTGAAAAAAAGAAAGCGCCTTCACCATTGTCAAAAATGTCTTGAATACAAAGATATAAACAACAACTTCTAAAATGGTATTCTAGAAAAAACAACAAACAATTGATCTACATTTTATCAAAGTGTCACAATAAGTTACTTTAGAGTAAATCAACATTTTCATAATATTCTTGGTGACATACATATATGGTACGATTCATATATTCACAAATACGAATTCATATACATGCGAATACATATGTTCACAATAATATATAAGATTGTTGAATATTGAATAATGTATCAGCGTATACTATTGTTCAGCATCATGTGCTATCCGGAAATATTGAAAATTAAAAAATATATATTTCTTCCTATTTTAATTAAGAATGAGCATTTCAACTTTCATTGATAAACATTTATAAATTTTTACAATTCTTTTGCCAATTTCATCACTCAAATATATTTAAAAATTATTTCATTTATTTATCTGAATAAATTTTTTTTCTAACTTGCATTTGCTTTTTTATTGATGAATTCGTATCTGAAAGTGCCAACGATATATCTTTAACGTCCTTTTATTTGGTATAAAAGTGCGAATCTAATGCATAATGCAACATTCTATTTTCTGTAGACGTCGAGCGAGTTTCCGGTGGGTGAAAAATATTCGCCAAGTTATACCAATCTACACATTTTCTAAGGAAAAACTATAAAGAAAAGAATTTAGATTTGCTATTTTTAAATTTAAATTATTGTTCGTATTATTTTTTGTCATTGCAAACTTTTATCATTGGCAACCGTATTTGTTTAAAA
>JAPMOQ010013900.1:1048348-1067719 GCA_026543055.1 Argiope trifasciata
ATAAAACATGTCATCGGATCAAACGAGAGGACAAGGGTGGAGGAAAGGGGGGGGGGTGAGAATGTTTGAGTTAAAGGCAAACATCGAAGTTTGGTGGATTTGTTCTTGAAAGTTGTTGTGTTGAGTATTTTAAGACTTCCATTTGAGAAGTTGAAGATCGCCAGTTTTTACCAATTTTTCTTTAAACTGATGTTTAAAGAAAATCCCCATTAAATACATGATCTATGAAACTCATTCAAAGAGCTTATTTAATTATTATGTGACTTTTTATGACTGCTAATCTTCGTAACCATTGATAAAAATTAGTCTATGTAAATTATTAGTCATTGTATATCATTATGAGAATATTGCATACATACCCTATTAGCTCAAAATGTCGACGATATCATTGCGGTATCTTTCCGATATTGGTCGGTTTTAAGAATATTGCAAAATATCGAGGAAATGTCTTGCAATATCTAAGCACTACAATCTGCTGCTGATAGCAAAATTGCTTATGAGTGTTATGATTACAATTGTCTAATAGGGTCTGCCTACAAAAAAAGCTATTTGTTGAAACAAATTCTAAATAGTTGGATTTTATTTAAAACAAGAAGTAAAATGACCTCGATATTTTACAATATTCTTAAATTTGATCAATATCGGAAAGTTACCGCAAATGATATTGTGAATATTTTGTGTTAATTCAATTATGATGGACTTTTTATGACTGCTATTCTTCGTAAGCATTGATAAAAATTAGTCAATGCTAATTATATTAACAGTTATTGCATATCATTATGAGAAGTTTGCATAGTACTCTATAAGTGCAAAATGCCCACAATATTGTTGAGGCATCTTTCCGATATTGTTCGACTTTAAGAATACCGTGGAAATGTCGAACAATATGTTGTCTAACAGAGTAAGCTACAAAAGAGCTATATGCAAACACTTTCAAAATAGTTAAATTATTAACTTGAAAGTTGTAATGTCAGGAGTATTTCGCTGAATATGATCCTTTATAACTAAAAGATGTATAAAATATAGAATTAATAATATTTTTTAATTATGATTATTGACCAAAATAAAATAAAATATTATTAGTCGCATCATTTAAATCTTTTTGAAAGTAAAACTAAATACTGAATTTAATGATGAATCTAAATAATTTTTGTTGAATAATTCTAGAAATATTACATAAATTATTGTAATTATTCGGTAGTACACATAATGATTCTCTTCTACTTATATTTTAAAAAATGCTTGGTTTCGGTAAAAAAATGTTTTTATGTCAATTTGCAGTTTAATTTAACCTTGAAATTTTGCCAGTGCTGACGGATAATTAAAGATACACATAGTATATTACTGACTTAAGGTCCTTATAATTGCATGAGTGATTTATATGGCAATCACAATTTGAACCTTAAAAATATTTTGATGAAGTAGCTATTAAAAGACGAGTTGCATAAAGTATTTAATTCACAATGACAAGTCACATAAAGTACTTAATTGACAATGACAAGTCAAATAAAGTATTTAATTGACAATGACGTTGCATACAGTATCTAGCTCATAATTTTATACAGTAGTAAGATTGGCAAACCAGCTAGTCACCAAATTCGGTTAGTGTTAAATAATTAGAGAAAATAATTATTAATTATTTCTTGCTCAGTATACTTCAACAGCAGTTTAAACAAACATTCAAATATTTGTATTTACTGCTGACTTTACTATTTTATATTTTATTCTTACTGTTATTTTTTAAAATTTAACTGTCGGCAGCATTTTTTGATCTGCAGGATCAAGTTTTAACAATACAGGTACCTAATGCGAAAATATAAAATAAAATACTAAAATCAATACATAATTAGAAATATTGAAGTCATTGAATTTGCATCTACATATAGAACTCACACAATGTTATCACATTTTGCATTCAATAAAGACTCTCCAATTTGGCTTATTTGTTTGTGATTTTAAGAAGACATTCTTCCTTTACAGCCTTGTTTACAATTTTCTGCATCCCGAAATCATATGATTTGTACTTAATTTTCCTGTCTAATATCAAGAATGAAGTTATTATCTCTATTTCAAAGATATTTTCTTTAGTAACTGTTACAATGGAAAATGAATAATAAATCCATCAATAATGTGATAATTGATGGACCGAAAAAGTATTTAAAGCCTATTTATTTCCAATATAACGCACGCTCTTTCTCCAGTGGTTGATAAGGTTATAAAGAGAGTGGCAGTGATTGTACTCAAAATTTTATCGTCTCAGGACAAAAGGATTTTCTTTTGATAAAATTTAGATTTCAAGCTGGATATTAATTATTTCTCGTGAAATCACAAAATTTTTATTTACTAGTCGACACGTATAAGTCCGAAGAATATTTTGTAAATATTATTTCTTTAAATTACAAGATTCTGACTAAAATTTATATAATTATTATCTTTGTGCTCTATATCTATTATATCTTTGTGTACTTCAGAATATTATCTTTGCGTACTATAACCATACAAATGAATTAATATCATTGGAATACTTAAAGATAAATGGAATTTTAATGATACCTTGACACCAATTAACGAACAGCAAAATAGATATCGAATAATGAATCGGATATAATGGCCAAGAAGTTATTTGCAGTTTGCTATATTCCTGCATTTAAACACAATGTTTGTATTTGGATTACGTTTTAATGAATCGTAAATTAGCCTTGAACTAGAAAAGAGATTGCATTTGCAGTTAAAATTAATTTCACTTTCTCGATTTCTAAGATCCTGGTGGGGGAGCACCTCGAAACGAGGATGAGATGTTTCCAGAATGGTAATTGGATCTCGCTAACCTGATGAGTATAATAATTGGTGGGGACACTGACCCTCCCATCAACAACAGGACGTTCTCCCTACGGGGAGGGTTGTAACGTGACCAGTGATGGACATTAGGACTCAATCACAATTCCTGCCAATGTTTCTGTTGCAGCGGGCCGATCATTCAGTTTTTATGTGGTTAATCCTTGTGCCTTCATTGGCAGGTCGGAGGTCAATTAGATGACTTCTCGATTTCTAATATACAACACTTCCTTTAAAATAAATAAGAAATTAATATCCAAAATGTGATTAATTAAATACCGCCCTATAAATAAATAATGCAGTTCTGTGCGAGAGGCTTTAGTAAATTTGATTATTTTTAAAATGTAGTATTTTTGTTGTAGTTTGTAAATTTGAATTTTTTTAAATGTAGTATTTTTGCTGTAGTTTGTAAATTTGAATTTTTTAAAATGTAGTATTTTTGTTGTAGTTTGTAAATTTGAATATTTTTAAAATGTAGTATTTTTGTTGTAGTTTGTAAATTTGAATATTTTTAAAATGTAGTATTTTTGTTGTAGTTTGTAAATTTGAATATTTTAAAAATGTATTATATTAATTGTTTGAAATATTTCGCCCTGTAATATTTCAACGGTAACTTCACATTATCGTTTGGTCTTCATAGTTTCAAACAATATCGCGATGATATAATGCAATATCTTGTTCTGATAGGGAAGCCGATAATATATGCATGTTTTTCGATGATATGTATCATCTAAAAATTGTGTAAAAATTAAATTTTTTAAATTAAATTAGATATATATAATTATACAGCATATTGTAAAAAAAGCACAAGACAATCGAAGGAAAAGTTCTTTTCTATTTTGGATGACTCTGAAACTGTTAAGATTATATTATATATATATATATATATAATCTTAAGGTACTATTTCCTTCAACTTGTCATGAATTTTTAGAATAACATGAGTTAAATGAAGCAGTTTATTACATTCCAAAAAATACATCCCACCTACATGATAAAAAAAATTGGAGATTTACAATACTTGCAAATAGAACCCAATATTCTTTATTTTTTTATACTTGAAATATAAACAGAAAATAATTTGTCTTCACTTTCATTTCAAAATTCAAGTAACATTTTCCTTTCCAAATAAAACTATTAGGAATGTTAGACTTTTAAAGTATTTTCTGCATCTTCCATGACTTGAATATATATTTTGAAACTCACAATGAATGGTTTTCCAGCAAGGGCTATTGTGTGCAGTAGATTGTTTATTTTCGTACAAGGGAAACATATTCTTTTCGTTCATTTTTATGACGTGAAAGCAACTTTTGAAAAATGAAATAGTCAGGTACCACCCTATTATTTTGTAATCTGTCACTGTCATATTTGAAAGCTATTTTCTTTCAAAAAATGAGAATAATATTTGATATTTTATGACAAAGAATAAATTACTCCTTCCGCCGTTTTTTATCTGCCCAATTTTCATTTCTTTTCTATATTAAGGAAAACATTAAATCAAACTTGGAGGAGCTATATTTAAGTAGTTGTCCTTGCGTCTCTTAATATATACAAGAGCAAACACAATAAAATTTCATCTGTAAATTTTTATCCATTTCCATTTTAAGAATGATCATTTGTTTCATTCTATTTTCTTCCTTCTTCAGGAATTTCTTAAACGCATGGAAAAGTGCTACAATTTTCTTTGTATAAACAATAAAAAGGCAAAGCTGTTACAAAATTAAATGAATAGACAAAAATGTTGTTGGATTTGAATTTTCCTAATTAAATAAGACAGGCATGATAAAGGTAGCTGAATGAAAAAATATCTTCTCCAATAAGAGAGAAAACGAAATCTTTTTTATGACAATAAAAATAAAGGTTTTTTTTGCCTTTTGTTTTGCTAAATGATGCATTAAAATATCTCTCAGTAAATATCAATCAATGGTTGTTAGAGAGGTATGTAACTATATTGAAAAGTCGATATGAAATTTTCTTTATTTAATATTCTTAGTGTTTAATTCTCAATGTCATTTGATAATGACCATTGATAAACATAAAACAAATAATATCACAAATTTTTATTTTTATTTGGATTTTTCTATGATTTATTGATTGTTAATATTGGATTATTTTATTTTGTGTACTTTCACAACTTCTAGCAATAAATTTAGAATTTTAACCCTGAAACTATCATTTTTTCGTTTATAGACCTTGATAAAACAAGGGTTTCAACCAAGCAATATGTATTAGAAATTCTCTCTTGAATTCAGTCATACTCTATCATAATAAAATTTCAGTGTAGAATTTTGAAAAGAGGTATCATTAGTATTATAGGTAAGGGAACATATAGCCAATAGCTTATATATATTTATTTTTTAAGATTGTTTACACAGAACGCTTATAAATTTATATCATGTGTTACAAAGTGCAAATCATGTTTTTCAAAGTGGAATTTGGCACATGGAAAAAAAATTTCATTCTTTTACCTCGAATAACCTTTTGAAACAATTGGAAAATATTCAATGTGTTTTATAGTTGGTAAAATACTGTTGAAATTTCTATTCTACCTGATGGAGACTACGTATCATGTTGATAGCTTAAGGTTCAAGTATTAAAGCACATAAATTCACTTCCAGCTCATATTTTCCTTCCTAAAATACTACAAAAATTTTAATAATTCATTTAAAAGAGAGAAGATTCAGATCTTACATATAATATATATTGCATGGGTATGAATTAGCTCATTGCTTATGCAATACTATTGATTAAAAACACTTGTTAATCAGGATAATAGTAGAATCCAGTTCAGATTAAGCTTCCAGCGGTAGCGGCCGTCATACCACCATGAAAGGCCTCGCGTATTTCCCACATACGCTATAGTTAAATGCAAATTCTCAAAAGTGCAACTAATAAAATTTAGTATTGTACATAGCTTAGGATTAATAACTACAATTACTTTAAGCATTTTTAAGAAAACTTAAGCAGAAACAATACTATAAGCATAGATTGCAATAACAATATAAAAGGACCACGGGTCAACTGAATTAATTTAAAAATAATGCAAATGAAATTGCCGATATTTTGACAGAACAATTTGCATATAAAATATAGAAGTGCAAAAAATAATACAGAATTTATGTATAAAAAGGAAAAAGTTATTGACATTTAGATGTGAAACGGAAGAAAGTAGTTTCATTGTTATTTCATTGCAGCTTTGTAATTTGAGCAAATGTGTTAAATTTGCTCCAAACATATAAATTTCTGGCAAATCTCACAACTGGGCCTCGTGATTCTATTTCGCTTTTCTTTTTGGCAGAGTTTGTATTTTTTTTTACTTGGCGTCACATCTTCCACTTTTTCAATACCTTGTTCGGCTTTTCTCTTTAGCACGTTTAATTTAAGCTCACTTTGTAGAGACGTGGGTGGTTTTTTCGATATTTTCTTTTGTAAGTGCATTTGCCAACTGTCGTAGTCTAAAACAATACATATTTACTTGTAAAATTATACAAAATTGGATGTAACAAAAACTTACATGAATGGTCGTGCGTATCTCTAAGATACAAATGTCTGACCACCAGAGACCTATTAACGCCACAAACTTATGACGGCAACTGAAAGTATATCAAAGGGAGGGGGACAAATAGCCAAGGACTGGCGTTCCCATCGGCACCAGATCTAAAAGTATAAAACGAAATTCATCTCTAGTGTATCTCTCACATACGCTCGCCCGCTGGAATGTTAATGGCATACGTAATTACTTTCTATTGATGACTGCGGTAATACATACTGACTACCATCGGGCACCATATAAGGAAGAAAATTGAATAATGATTTTCATGTTAATTGACTTGCTGAATTACTATGCTCATGTGATTGTAATTTCATATGCATTATCTTCATCATATATCAATTGTTCTGTTGTAATCCATCTGGATTGCAAATTGTATTTAAAAAACTGATATTTTCTCATTGAAAATGTCTATCGAATATTTGAATATTTTCTAAAGTAAAATTATAATATTTGTTTCAAAATATAATATTTGATAAATTATTGATAACATATTTATTATTTCATCAGTTCATATCGTTTCATCATCTTTTCCAGAAAATAGTAATGATATCATTCATTTGACTTTTAGCTTATACTGTTTAAAATTCTAAACTATCGATGAATATTTCATCATCTTAATTTGACTCTTTTTCCATCGTTATTAACTATAAATTAAAAGGCTAATCCTTTAATTAACTATGCATTACATTAAGGAGTTACAATATTGACTACATTAATTTTAAATAGATTTCAGAAAAATAAAAAAACACTGACCCAGGAAACTTTAACCATATAAAGCGTTTCATTTCCGTTATTGCTGCTGGAATAACAAGCTGTTGAATCAAAGGCAAAATAAAATGTTAAGTTATGCAAATTTTGGAATCTTCTAAAATCTGGTAAAATATCTTTTCTCCAATAAATATTTAAAGTATTTGCTCATACAAACTCGGTAATTTAGAGATTCTAATGGAAAAAACCGCATATTTATCTTGTTAAGTGCTTCATCACGTGTTTGTAAAGCTTACATGCATTATAAATATATCTCATAGAAAAAAAATCACTTTCTATGAACCTCGCATCCAAAATTAAACGGAGTTTGATAGAATGCCTATTACAACATCATCAATTTTATGGATAAGTTAATGATCTATTTTGGCAATGATGGACGAAGATTATTCTAGGATTGTTAAAAAAAGATTGGTGATTCGATTCCAAGTGCTTGTTAAAAAAATGTAAATCGTTTTGGTGAGTTGGTAGAGTTAGGTCAATTAATTTTGAGCGTGAAGATTAATATCCAATCCGTTAAAACCAAGGCAAGTAGTTCAGAATACAATTTCTGAAAATCTGCATTCTGAAACTTTTGGAAATTAAAATGAGTATTAAACAAGAAAATTGTTTTTCAAAATTGTATATGGTAAAAAATATATACATGGATTCTAGGAATATTCTAAATTAACTTCATTTTTATATTATAAACATGAATTATTTTTGGATGAAGAAGTTTTCATTTTATTTTAGAGAAATATCTTTTCAATCTTTTAGGTTTCAAAAATTTATTTCAGAATTTTAAATTATAAAGTAAATTTTTATCTATTTTAGCCTTTCATTTCAAAAACGAATAAATTGTTGAACGAATTGCATTGTTGCAATAGGATGATAACCTACTGATACGTTAAAAGTCTGTGAGATGAAGCTATATAACATTGTCCAAGTACGAATGCGTTCGGCTCACATCCACTAGCGGCAAAGCAATTATGGTGTTCGCTAATTCGAATAACAGGTTTCATTGAGCACATTCAGGATTTTTTTGTTTAAATTACCAGTTTATATGTAAGTTATACTGAAAAATATCCATATGCAATTTAAGTATTTTCTCCTAAAAACCACGATTTTACAAAAAAAGGCCTAATAAAGCTCCGTCTTCCAAATATTTTTACTTAACACTTGGTGAAAGAATTTATAAAAATCTACATTACTCAAATAACATCAGAATAATTCATTATTTCATTTAAGAATATCTGCACTTGACGCATATGCTACTTTTTAACGATTTATAGCTGGCTTTTGGATTACAAACCAGAGTCGTTCTATTAAATCCCACATTGTGGCACATCAGACAACCCATTAACACCTCGAAACGATAACTGAGAACTCAGAGACCAGAACATTATTCAAACACAAACTGTATTTCCCTTTAAATCATTTTCCTGTCCTTAGAATACCCTTGACAATCTAACATCCTCCCTCCAATAGTTCGAAGAACGGCTGAATGTTTACAAATTACCTCTTCGTATTGAAACTGATGGAAATCGGTAAAGCATGAAGTTAAAGCCTCAATATCTGGGTTATAAGTCAAGAGCTAGATGAATTTAGAGCTGTCCAATGCAGAAGCAGATACCATACATTAAGAAGGCTGATTCTTCGATTCCGTGCTTAGAACCAGACATGAAATGAACATTTATAAACTCGTGTCTTGGAGACGAGAATTGGAAGTTTCATGCCAAATAAATGGGTTCGCAGTTTTCAAAGCAATTTGTCTGCGTCTTTAGTAGGCTGATTAAGTTTCTGTGCTAAAATGTTTCCATTTCTTATGTAATAGGCGCGGGTGGATTTGAAATATGGTTGTTAAAATGATGCGCGATTATTTTAAGATGATATATGTGTCTGGATTTCGGAATGCTGCAAATAACTTCTACTTAGCATTTTTCCTGGTTGTGTCTGTTGAGAATTTGTTAGCAAAAAGAATCTTTAAGTTGATTTCTATTCATTTTTTTTTTCATTTATCAAATATATATTCGTAATTATGTATCTTGAATTTAAAAAAAACTGATATTTATTTCAAAATATCTCAATCTTGCTAACAAAAGAAATAATTTATGTCACTTAAAAATTTTTTTTTTTATTTTACTTCGTTACCTCTGATTTATTTATATTCGAAAATATTTTACAGAAAGAAGAAATTGTACCAAAGTCAAGAGCATGACGTAAATTCTAATGAATATTTTTATCCAAGAATATGCAGATTACAAATCCCTTAAAAATAATTTCATGATAAATAATTTCTGAGAGAAAGCATAATTAGAGACAGCCTTTGAATTTAAATATCACAAATAAAGGTTTAAAAAAAATCTATCAGTATTTTCACTGATTTTAAGTAGCAACATATTATATCATAAGATTAAAAAATGATTGGATAAAATTTGCTATGACAATTTCTTTGAAATATAAGGATGATATATATGATATGGAGAATATCTTGTTGTCAAGATGTTGCTTAGACTGGATGAACAAAGCAACTGCCCAATTTTGACGATTTAAGAATCGAGGGGGCCATTAGGAGCGATGACACCGAAACGAATAGACCAGAATGCAGTTATAATCAATGATAATCTTAATAAATTGAAAATGCAATAGGCAAAAATAAAAATAAATAGATAATTATAAAAAGAGGTGTTCAGTTTGGGAAACTAGTGGTCAAATCTGAACAAGTAATTCTTTAATTTGGAAAGATAACGCAATGTTTTTAGTCATGTTTCTTACTAATAAGTTAATTATGTAATAGTGAAAACTCATAAAATAAAAAAAATCCCAATTTCTACAATTCATTACCAGTCACAAATAATGAATGATTTATTTATTTGCAAAGAACATTATATATATATATATATATATATATATATACGATTTATCTGTAATATAATCAAATGCACAAAAAACATACATGCATCAGAAATTAATTAAATAATATAATAACACATATAATAAAATAATAACAATAATATAATAAATTGTCAAATAAAACATAACACAGCAAAATGCGTTATGGGAAATAAAAGTGATATCTGAATTGCAAAATTACTATAAAAAATAAATCCCAAAAATTACATTACTTTATTTATTTTTTGGGAAATATAAGGATTAGAGATAAAAACAGGAAAATATAGTGTGAACATTTTCCCATATTTTCTATTGATCTAATCATGCTAATTTTAGTAAGCGTCCTGTACAATGAATGATTTATAACTATTTATTATATTGAAATTTAAAAAAAAATTACGGTAATTTGCTTTTAAATTAAAATATACTGTCATTGAGTTTAATAATAAAATTTTATAGCACTATTGCTGTTTCTAAACTGTATTTTTTCTCTCTTTAAATATCTTATACCTTATTTATTCGTCTTTTCTTTTTCCCTCTAATATTACAATATTATTTTGCTGTTGGTCATTCAAACAATTTATCTAGAAATTCCAATGATTTTTTCATGGTCAGTAACTTTTTGTTTATTTTGTGAGAGCCTAAAAATTATATAGTGGTCTAGTATTTCATAAAACGACTCCTTATCAAAACAAAAATATAAAGACAAAAATATAGATAAATTCAAATGTTTAGCTCATTGACTAAATATTCATTAAAATATTTAGTCATTTAACACGTAGTTTTATGTATTAACGAGAAAATAATTTTTAAATTTATGTTCTTATATTACTGAATTTTATATCTTTTGTTTATACATTTCAAAAAATTGTTGGTGACGTATTTAATCTTTCCTTTCAAATTAAAATGTTGTTTAATAAGTAAATGTAAATTTAATAGAATTTTTTTGAAAATGAAATTTTAACTTTGATTTGTATTTTAGACAAATAACTCAGTAATTACCAACTAAAAACAAGTAAGAAAATTCATTTACATTTTAATTTTTAACTTTATAAATTATTAACTCACGAAATTATTTTTAAGTAATGATTAAAAGAATGCGAAACTTGATAAACGAAAGCAAATTTTAATGATTAGAAATATAAGAAGAGAAAAACGTTCTGACATGAATAAATAGTTTCTTTCTAAGCAATTTTTCATAAGATTAAAGCATATTTGTAGGGAGGAAGGGGGTAAGATGAAACTCAAATAAAGATCAAAAACAATTTTCGTTTTCCAACTTGTAAGAATTAAATGAGGATTAACTTATAATTCACATTTCTACTGCTGAAATATTTCGGCTGAAATTTTTAACGAGCTCATTAAGCCAGAAAATACTTAAAATAACTGAAAATAAAAAGTTCCTTTAAAAAAACATCTTAACTGAAACTTAAATAAGGAAAGACGTTTGACATTCTAATTAAGAAATAATATGTTCAAAAAGGAGCTTAATAAATGCGTAGTATTTATATTATAATTTGTAACCGTAACTGTTTTCCTCGGCCCTCTATCGGCCGTTGCCATCAAAAATCAGTCCATGTCTTGGAACCGAGCATAAAGCATGATGTAGTCCCCTAGTATTACTTTAATGCATATATGTTAAACGTTACTGTCCCAAATAGTTTTTCCCCGTGTAAATCATGTCTTTTAATGTCATTAAATGTATTTTTAAAAAAATTGGCATGATTTATTGATTTTAATAGTCTACCCTGACAGAATTAAAATTCTGCCTCCCTTTTGGTTACAAATTTCCTTTCCGATAACAATTTTGACTATGTTAATATTTTGACAAAACCGTTATAAATTATTAGTCAGCTTATATTTTCTCTGTAGAATTCTTAATGCTAAACTTATCATAACCAGTCAAATGATCGATTATGAACTTTTGTATCGAAAATGAGCAGATTATCTTATCGCTTTTGCACATTTGACTTCATGACATATTCTAAGAATTAAATACAGTTAATATTCTATTATTATTTTTATTTATTTTGCGTAATACTTATCTTATGCCACAACTGGTTAGTCGGCTCGGATAAAAATTTATTGATTTATAGGGTTATCATATCAGAAATTGTGCTGCAATGCTTATTTAAAGTATTATATTTAATAAGTAGCACGTTGATTTAGCTGGAATAAATCTGTGGATTTTGTACAAGCAAACGACAGACGAAAATATATCAAGACAAGATATTTTTTATCCAGTTAGAGTAGAACTTGCAGCCAATTTTCGAGAAGTCTGTGAATAACCAAAAAAAAAAGATCAAATACAAAACAATTGATATCTAAATATATTACAGCTTTTTATCAAAGTAAAATATCAAATAGGATATTGTAACGAAATTAAACCATCAAAATTTGTTCTAAATGTGGAAAATATGTTTGCTGAAAACGTACAATGGAGACACCCTAAATATATAAAATATGCTATTAGCAATGAATTCAAAATTCTTATTCTTTGTGTTTGTAATACATAGAATTGATAATATGCGATTTTGTTCAATTATAATAAAGTGTATTTGTTTATTTCTTTTCTAAATTTATATTTCAGACATTCAATCAAGTCCGGTCATTTCACCGGATATGATAGAAATAGGTATATTAAATGTTGGCATGTTTAGTGATAAGCTAATATTAAAACTTTCTTGAAACAAAAGTCTGAGGTCGCTGCTTTTCTAGGTTAAAATATTACTCAGAAAGCAATCGATAGATGCTGCAACCTAACGTGATTTTACACACGTTTATACGTGATGCAGAATAATTGTGTTTATGTATGTGAAAAAGATTTTAATGCACATTGAATATAATTTTAGTTCTTAAAATAAAACTTCAAAGCAGAATTTAAATGCGTTTTCTTCAAATATAATACAGAAAGCAAAATATAAATGCATTCAATGCGTTTATATGATCGTTACAAAAACGCAGTAGTAGGATTTAAATGTGTTTTCTTCAGTCACAAAGAAGACAGCAGATTTTAAAAGTACTTTATAAGTAATTTTTCGGCAAAATCAGAACTTAAAACCACAGAGTCGAATTCTGAAACTCTTATCTCAATTTAGCGTCATATTCAACATTTTATTACTTTTTTCAATCAAAATTCTAAGGCAGAATTCTGAAGCATTTGGCATACTTTTATAACACAAAATTAAAGCACTGTGGAACAAGAATTGCCAATAAAGACGAAATAATTTTTTCCCAAAAAGTTTAATTAATTAAAGTAAATAGATGTTATGAAATTGTCTTGGAAAACATTGATCTCCGACAATTTCAATTATTTCTTATTTGAATATGTTTTTATTAATTTCTTTTCTTAAATATTGTAATATTTATAGTTTTAGGTGGAATAAATCGGAACAAAATAAATCAAACAATTTATATTGTAACTGGGTATATTTTATCTATTTAAATCATGAGCAGAACCGTAAATTCAGAAAAAAAAATATGAATCTATAGTGAATCATATCACTTATATTCACACTCTTCAGCCCAAAGACACACGGATGACGAAAACTGCATGGCTCTCCGGTCCACCCAAAGGTCCGGTCCATCCCATAAAGAAAACTGAATGATTGGACCGTCGCACCAGCAACATTGGCGGGAACTGGGGTTGAATTTTAAGGGCCACCACAGGCCATCAGTACAATACTTCCTTAAGGAAGTAGGTCCGGTCATCGGTGGGAGGAACCAGATCCCCCAACTATCTGTGTGCCCTAAAAGGTAGAAAGATCCAATCACCATACCGCAAGTCTCTCATTCTGTTTTATAAGTGCCCAGCAGGGGGGGGGGGGTCAATATATAGTAAACAATGCTTACATATCCCCCTCATAATTTTTATTACTTCTTATCCTTGTTTTATTTTAATTTGAAAAAGATCATCCTCTTCCTTTGCACAATCTTTATTTTTCATCCTAGAGAGAGTCTTGACATAAGCATATCTGCCTTATGCTTATTAAATCCATCAAATGTTAATCGCCCTCCCACTGGTGTGGTGTGGAATCTTAAATTTTTTTGTCGACGGCTGAGATGCTCTCCTCGTCATCAGATATGGGATAAAATGAGGCCCCTTTCAGAATAATCCTTGTGTGGCTTCAAAACGGGATATTAACTAATCTAAACTATAATTCTAATTATAGATATTTTATATTAATGTAATAATTAATATTTTTTAAAACTTACAACTGTTAAACATGAATACACATTAAAATACAGCATGTATTTTAAATCTTTGTGAGAAAAAGAATGAAGAATCCAATGTTTCCAATTCCATAAATCAAAAAGTCATGAAACGTTGAAAGTCTTTTAAACGATTAACAACTAAAAAAACGATATTTATGTCCTAAGATATATGGTCAATTAGGTCATGGTCACTTAGCAACCATGAATTCTCTTGTACTTCACATAGATTATCTATACTTGTAGACAGTAAAGTAGAAATCTATAAAAAATCAAACTTTTTTTAACATAAATATCTTTATCATTCCAGCTTGCCAACAGGTGAATTCCGGGGTGAGTGCTATCTTCGGTCCCCAGAATCCGTTGCTGGGCAGTCACATTCAGAGTCTGTGTGACGCTCTGGACATCCCTCATATCGAGGCTAGACTGGACGTTGAATCAGAAGAAAAGGAGTTCTCCATCAACCTGTATCCTAGCCCCTGGTTGTTGGGTAGAGCCATTCGAGATCTCACTAAGTACCTCAACTGGACGAAAGTGGCCATCATCTATGAGGATGATGCAGGTAAATGAAACAGCATTCTTTTAACATTCAGCAATTCTTTTACAACTTATTATCATTTCATCAATAATAAGATGGTAGAATCAAATAATTATCTACTGAATAAGCCTTAAATAATTTGTTTTCATCAGAGGCAAACCCGACAATGATTCTATAACCAAATTGGTTAGAAAAAGGCTTCACGAAAGAAAATGGGGGGGGGGGGTAAAAGTGATTAAGCTAACGACATAACTGTTAAATAAAGAAATGATACATATGAAACAAATCTAGCATTTGGATCCTTAAATTATAAAAAAATGAGAAAAATAAAGAAAACAGAATCTTTGAAGAAATTTATCTAGGAAAATATGTGCTGGTCAATATTTATATCAACAAGCAGGTATATAAGAGCAACTTTCTGTTACAGAAAAAGTGACACTGAACTATGATGTCTTTTCCAATGGTTATGTGATAGTGACTTAATGATACAAATTAACTATACAATTGCGACTAACTTTTTTCACAATGGATTCTTAATTGATCTCATAAACCAACTTATATATATAATGTGCGTGTGTTGGCGTTTACTTAATAAATACCTTCACTATTATATTAAACACTCCACGTGCCTCAGTATAATATTTAGTTACTTTTTCATTCTATGATTGCTCATTTTAAAAGCTAAGCAGTCTTCCAGGTTATGTCCCAGAATCTTTAAATTAGGGAAAAGTTAAAGTCCTTTCAGAATGAAAGGACGGTCTCTAGTATAATCTGAAAAGGATAAATGCTATATGTCCACTTTTCCATTGGCCGTTTCCTAGGCATTTTTCCTCATTAGGTTTAACTCTATCTAACGACGTAATGTGGCTTTGTGATGGTATTTGCAGACTTAGAAAAATAATGGTTTTAAAGATTTATTTAATCTCTAAACATAAATTACCGTAAGGAGTTTTTAATATCGTTTCGCATTGAAATATTTTCATTGTAAAATAATATTACATGATTGTGAACATAAACGTATTCTTAGATCCGAAAATATAAGAATTTTTTTCTTATTTGTACCTTCTAGAAAATTCGTTTCGCAATATTTATAGTCCATGCAAAATTTCACAGAATAATATTCTAAAAGCGAAGCAGCGGACTTCATTTTCTGTGTGTGATAGAGTTCAAGTGGTCTTCTACAGCAACTTCAATGAATGTTCATTAAATATAGCATTCCTATGCTTCCTCTCAAGCATTTTTTAAGTCAGTGCATCATTTTGCCGTTTTGTTTAATTATTTCCTAATATTTTGACAGGTAAAAATATGTAGATTAATTTTCCGGAAAAATTTAATTTATAAAAAATTCATATATAAATTTTTCTAATAATAAACTTGTCATTTTATTTTGCAAACATTTATACATCGAATTACTTTTCGGAGAGCTGATGGTTAATATCTGTCTATAACATTTCTCACCACATTATGAGGTATCCGACTACGTTAAAAACACTGGTTATCGGCCACATAGGCGATTTTTTTATTGTTATTTCTTGTAGTTTAGACTTTCCTTTTTCCAAAACAGTTTATTTTTTCTAAGAAAAGGAAGGGCTGACCTATCATCCAGGGACACATATTTTTTCAGCTAAAATTTGTCTTTAATTTCAACACTTTAATTTTCTCAACACTTTAATTTTCTCAACACTTTAATTTTCATAAATATTCTCCACCGTTAACATACTTCAAAGCCTAATAGAGTAATTTACATAAAAATTTCAGCGCATGTTTTAAATAATATGAGCAATGAAATGAACCAAAAGTTTTACTGTTGGTGAAATACTTTTTCATTTATAGGTGCTTTTAGAAAAATTAAGTAGAGAATTTATGGAAAAAATGCATATATACGTATATTTTTCCCATAACTTCTTTGCATCCTAAGATTTTTCTTACATTTTGGTTCATTTGATTCATCATTACATTCTATATTTTGTGTACAAAGAAAAAAGGATAGCTACATTACTTTTTTGCGTAAAGTGTTAACCGTTTTGGTTAAATTTCGCTAAAATTTACTACAAATTTTACTATTTCTGAAAATATGTTTCATTTACAAATATATATATATTTTAATTTATAGTGTTATATATTATAATTGACAACTAAAAACTATAGCTTAAAAAAGTTTTTAAAAATTCAAATTTTGTAAAAATTTTCCATCGAGCGTAGTCGAGTGCCTTAAATTCGATACCTATTTATTTGTATTATTTTCGAATTTATTTGGCGATTTTCAGATTACTTCAAGATAGCCAGTTCTATTAAAAATAAGTTGTCGAGACAGTTTACGATTCCTGCAATGACAATTTGGATTTTTTATCGATTCATCGCAAGATGGGAGCTTAAACAAATACATTAAAATTCAATATTTGTATCCAAGAGAGAAAATTCTCGAGTTTGAATATTTATCAGATCATATTCTAAAAGGGGGAAACAAGCACGGACATAAAAATCAACAGAAACCGTATACCTAATTAATAATGGAATTCAAAATTAATCTCTAAGGGCATTATTTCCTTCGCAGATAATACATGTTTGCACTTAAAAATAAGCACTCCCCTATCAGTTTAACATTTATTTAAAAATCTAAAGTTTGAGATGCGTCGAATACAGATAATGGATTTAATCTCTTTGCTCGTTTGCAATTCTATATGGAAAATTTTATAATTCCAAAAATGTATTATACTCTATTTAAACACGTTGAGTTGTTAATGGGTAGATAGTCTAAGGTAGAACGTATGGATATTAGAAATGCGTTTCACAGAAAACACGCCATTTGCCATTAGATCTTCACTAATTAAGGGTGTTTGTTTCCCAGATGGTCCACTTAATCTCCCTCGCTTTGATCATTAACTGTATTAAACAAAATCCTCTTGTATATACACTTATTAATTAGTATTATTTTGTTATTGAGATGCATTGTTTCACAGAATAAGTAGATATTATTTGAACTAAATAGCATTTCTTTTATGAAAATATCTTTTGAGACATTTTATAGAGAATAATTTGAAGATTCTGATCTTGAAACCATGATGAAATATCGTTAATGTTTTGAATTGAGTTTATTGCTTATTTTCATTAATAAGCAATGGGGGAATTTTCTTGCAAAATGGAATTTTCATAAATAAGCTAAGGTGAAGCACATTTTGCTCTTTTTTAAACTAATTCAAATATTTTATAATAATATTTCCATTCAAAAAATGAAAACTTTTGCTTCAGTCTATTTTAATCTGACGTAAATTCTATCTAATAATATAAAGGAAGAAGGATAAATATTGAATTACATTTGGATTTAGTTAATAGCTTATAGCTAATCATATGGATTTAAAAAAGGTTAGTTGCTAAATTTTTCTTAGACCTGTTTAATATCCCAAAAACATTTTTTTTTTAATCCGAGAAAAAGCATCAATACTAAAATAACACATCTTTTCAGCACGAAACTTCCAAATAATTATATGAATGAAAATTATTGAATATTTAAAAATTTAGTAAGACAGAGAAAGAAATGAAAGCGCGGAATAAAATATTTTATGAATTGGAAAATAATATTTTATAATATGGCCTTTATTTATAGTCTAACTAAAGAAATATTTATGATGAAAAAATTTATTGGATTTAAATGGTACCCTATTCAAAATACAAAAAAAAAGTTTTGTAGAATATTGTGTAAAATAATAACTCATTCTGAATAAAATCATATATCATATAATGCAATCTTCTTTAACTTGTCATTTATTAAGTGTTTAACTCGAGATTAAGAGCTTTAGATCTCCGAGTCATATCGCAAAAATTCGGTTATGTAACAGAAAAACTCGAGCTCGGTAATAGCTGCACTCAAGTTCATTTGAAAGCTATCCCAAGTATTTCGGTGTTTCCTCTATTTTCTTATCTCGGACATTTTTGGACTTTAAAATCCATTCAAGTATTATACATTTTTTTTTTCAAATATATTGAATAAGTCACAGATATAAGGGTTTTTCTAAAACAAAATAGTCAAGGTTTGTTAAAGTAGTTAGTAGTAAAGTAGGCAAGTAGGCAATAGTTAAAGTAGGCAATAGCTCATTTATTTTATATTATTTTTGTATTTTCAGCCTTGTTTCTTTTATGTGTCAGATTAAACATTGTGACACATGGAATCATAAATACTGTATTACTATAATCTCAATGTGTCCAAATAGTTCTATAAGGTGGTTAATAAAAGCTCAATTTAGAAAAGAAGATTCAAATATTTAATTGACACCTGACTGATAATTTAACTTTTATATTTAATTCAATTATAGCAATACTTATTATACAATACTTTATTTATCGTTTTAATGAAGATATATAAAGGGTACTTCAGATTTTCACTCTTATAACTTATATTTCAATAAAGATAAAACTTATTTCATGTTATAGGACTGCTACATTTAAGCCTGATCTCAACAGAAATGCAAAAATAAATATTTTTATCTCAACAGAAATGCAACAATACATATTTTTATCTCAACAGAAATGCAACAATACATATTTTTATCTCAACAGAAATGCAACAATACATATTTTTATCTCAACAGAATTCAACAATAA
>JAPMOQ010013900.1:1067729-1091984 GCA_026543055.1 Argiope trifasciata
AGAAATGCAACAATACATATTTTTATCTCAACAGAATTCAACAATAAATATTTTTATCTCAACAGAAATGCAACAATAAATATTTTTATCTCAACAAAAATGCGGCAATAAATATTTTTATCTCAACAGAAATGCAACAATAAATATTTTTATCTCAACAGAAATGCAACAATACATATTTTTATCTCAACAGAAATGCGACAGTAAATATTTTTATCTCAACAGAATTCAAGAATAAATATTTTGATCTCAACATAGTTTTTTTATCACATTTTATATATCTGATAGAGAAATTAATTTTTTTATATATGATTATTCTATTAAATATGCACTGCAAAGTTTAAAAACCAAAGTTATCACTAAGCAATAAAATAATTCCAAAATTAAAAAAATAAATTGATAACCGTGGCATAATTACTTTTCAAAGAAATTTTCCTAAATAAAACCCTTCATTAATTTAACTATTTTCTTTGACTTTAGTAGAATTAAATCTATACTTAAAGTTAAAATGTTTGGATATTTTTAAATAAATATATTTTAATTGCAATTTTTTATTAAATATTTTTTGCAACAATTAAAAGTTCATATAATTCTTTTGTAGCAGTAACACAATGCATGTAACAATAAAACTATGAGGAATTTACAAAATTTTTACTTTCATTAAATCATTAATGTTTTAAACTGAAGATATGTTAATCCAGTTATCTCCATTTATGCATGAATTCTAATAGGAATTAGTTAAAAATTTAGACTCAAATTTAGCCTCTGGCGACATATATTCCTTGACTAAGCAAAAACGTTTCTTAATTCTTATCACATTTTTTTTGTCTTTTTCATTACCTTTAAAACTAGTCCTCATGTATAGAAGAATGCAATACAAGAGATAAATCAAATTATTTACTGATGAATTAAAAGAAAAACAAATCAATACAATTTGATGGGGAGTTGAATTTGAAGCATAAATAGTACATCTTCCTACATCCTTCAAAGGATGTAGGAAGTTCGTAAGAACTTTTCTCATTAAAAACATTTATTATAACTTATGTAAACACTGTTTTAATTTCTACTGAAATAATGTGAAAAAATAATTCTATATACTTTAGTATTACGACCAGCGACAAAAAACTTTATTTTAGTTTGTTTATTGAAATGAAATGAATATTTAATTTTTCTTCTATGTATAAAATGCATAAAAATTTCCAAGCAATATTTAAATGTTCCATAAGAATTCCATGTTTTCAAGCTGGAATTTAAAACATAAAAACAAGAATTCAAAAAAAATGTTTTTGACTCTTAATTTTTAATTAAATCTAATTAATGTAAAGTTACTCATTAACACTTCCAGAGGGAGTTCATTTCAAGATTAAGTTGTCTCGTAAAAAATACAATAAACAAAAAGTAAAGATTCGGGACTAAATAAAAATAAAATACTTTTTTTCCCTTTAAATGGAGAATTCGTGGCTGCAAATAAGTTATTTTTCACTTCATAATGGAACTCAGAACACTTAAATTTTTTCAGGAAGTAATCTTTATTAGTTAAAAAAAAATTCAAATGTAAGAAAATTGAATAAGTATAAGAATGCTTTTAATTAACAAAGGATTATTCAATCCTTGAAAAATAATACTTATTCATTTTTAATACTAGAGAAAATGAGAAACTGTTGAGTATTTTTTTATCGTGAAATGTTTTTTCTGAAAGAATTCATAAACAAAATAGAACTTTTAAACATAGCCATTAGAAAAAAAATCCTATAAAAATAAACGAAATTAAACTTTAATTCACCTTTTTATCTCCAAAAGATAAATAAAGACAGCATTAAAAATAAATAAGGTATTAAATATGCTAATGTCAAAAATATCGGTAACTTTATTTACCATTATGTAACAAAATTTTATTCTTTGAGTAAACAGTACTTGCTTTTTCTTTCTTTTTTTTTGACTTTCCTATTGAAGGCAAAACAAAAAAAAGGAAAAAAGGAAAAAAAAAGGAAAAAAATGTCACTCAACTCAACTATTAAAAATAATCGTTTCTTAAAAGAACGGAAAAACCATTTCATTCGCCTGGGAATCCATTAAACATTTGTATTTTGCCCCAAAAATGAATCGGATTTTTTGTTTTCATAGTATGTGTGTAAAACGATGTTTAATTTGTAACCTTTTTTTACCTATTTAGAGTTCTGAGATTATTTTTTATTTAGAGTCAGAAAGAAAAAAAAAAGCACATGTAAACATTTTGTTAGATTTTATATTTTATCATGTTAGGACATGTTTTTTTAGCTTGAGGTTTTTGTTGCCTCAAGATGCGTAGATAACAAACTGGCGATCTATCGCTTTTGTGGCATCCATTTTTCTTTTTTAGGATTATTAGAAAATAATGCAGGAGGTTCTCACATTTGGCAATTTATCACTAATTAAAGTTACAACTTGATTTCCAAATTATGCATTCTGTGAATTCCTACAAATTGTTTTCATTAATTAAAGCCATTAACCAGCTTAAACTGGTTTAAAACAATCACGTGACTATCAGATTACTCATATGTCCATATATAAAATGTTTTTTTTTTCGTCCACTCACCACAAAATCGGTTGAGCTGCGAAGCTAATGAAAAATTGAAAATGAAAACTATCATTATATGTATACAAAGAGGAAGCGGGAGGAATAGAGGCCCATAGAGAAGTCTCTTCATTGTTTCAAACCAGTTTAAATTTCTTAAAGTCATAAATTAATTAAGACGAATAATGACTTAAAAATAATAGTGTTCTTGCAGGATAATTTGAAATTTGCGATCTAGATTTAATTTTTTTTTTAATTATTAAATTTTTGCTGCCTTAACAAAAAAAAACGCAGTGTCGATACTTATAAAAACGAGGAGTTATTTTCATCTCAAAATCGATCGAGTACCAAAACTTTCATTTCCAGTTTTTCTAGCTGGTAATCAAAGTTTTAAAATATTATATATGCAGAGAGAGGGGAGGGGATAGTGAAAAAAGTATTTTCCAAAACGGTTTAAACTGATTTAATGATTTAAATTAAGAATAATAATGACTTAAAAAGTATAATGATCTCACATGATAACTTGAAATTTACAATCGTGGATTTCATTTTATATTTTATCATTTTTATTACACGAACATTTTAGATATAAAGTGTCACTTAATAGTAAATATCATTAATAATTTTCTCATTCTCACCATAGTTCTGATACATTATTAACCATTGTAATGATAATTTCTTATCTTAGTGATCAAACGATTGTAAATATTTTCCCTCTTACTAAAATTAGGATGTTTTCTGAGTCTGCCACTATTTCTTTGCTCCTTAAAATGATAATTTTTTGCTGTGAAATCAGTATTGGGGCTGATTAATGAATAAAAAATGATTATAAAATTATTTAATATCCGATGATGAAAAATAAAACAACTCAATTTATTGATAGACATGATGGAATCCATTGGAAACTTGTTATACCTGTTGAAAAACGAGAGAAAAACTAAATTCGATTCGTAATGCTTTACATAATATTCTAAGGTAGTCAACAGATAAAACGGTATTTAATATATAATCTAAACAATCATTTGCTTACATACCCAAAAGTGTATAAAATAACAAATACTCATTTTTTTCTCAATATATGCAATGAAATTTGATATGATATTTCATACTATGAGTACTCGGTAATAAAAACAAGTAAGTAAAATTTAATTAAAGTTTCGAATATCATATACCACGCTGAAAAAGTTTAAAAATTATTACATTCAAATGAATCCATTTTAATAACAATGCATTTGTTATATCGTGATAGTAATAGTAAATAAATTAATGCATACATTGTTTGACATTAAACTCTTGAATGATGCATAAACTATGTCTAATTATAGTTAATGTATGTAGTATGCACTCAAAAAGAATTTGCCAAAAATTATATATAATATGAAAAATGCATGAGCATTAAAAAATTCTCTGAGCCATCAAACATCTAAACATTTCGGAAATAATTTAGAAGAAAATTAAAATTATCAGCAATGTGTTGCTGTGATATTTCTATCTGTTGGTTCAATTATTTAAATATAAATAGTTAGTTTAAAAATATATAAACATAGCCCCCATTAGCAGAAAAGGAACCTTATCTATACGAATTCCCATATTCTACCGTTTCACTGTGTTCATATAATAAATTGAAAAAATACGGTCCATTAAAAGTCGTTCTCTAAATTGCTTTAATTCTTTATTATTACTTCATAAATGTTACTAAGATTTATCAAAACTCGGGAATATTGCATTGAAGAGCATTTTTATTACTTCAAACATTCAACTACATGAATTTATTCCTCCCTTTTTATAATAAAATTAATGAAATAAAACACATATGCAATCCTTTTTTGAATACAGCGAATATTCCAATTTCTAAATCCACTCATAAATTTGATACGTACAAACAAATAAAATAACAATAGTTAAATGAATAAACAATAGTTTTCTTAGCTTTCATTACAGTTAAGAAATTAAATCTAAACACAATAAATGAAATAATATATATATATATATATATATAGTTAGTGGAAGTATTAATTAAAAGCAAGGAATATATTCATATTACTATTGAAGAGATAAAAAATGAACTGCATTTTTTAAGCAATTCTTCATATATGAACTACTACTCTATGATAAAGGAAACTTGAAATTTGAAAGCCTTAAGCGCACTGGAAGATTGGGTCAAGATATGTTTTCTAAGTTTTTTTGAAAAAAGTCAGGAATAAGGAGTTCAAAGACAACTTTGTCACTTTCTTTTTTAAGAAATTCGATGACTTTAAAAAAATATTGAAAAGGACAGCTCAATTTTTATGTATAATATCCGATTAATAGAGATTTCAGCTTATAAAAGCTTAGAAAGTTTTATTGTGATAATAAATCAATTTTAAAAATCTTTGCTCGACTAATACAAACTCCAGTTTTGCCAAATATGTATTTGTATATCATTTGTAATCCCTAATGTATTTGTATATCACTGGCTGGTAAAAACATTTTGTTTTAAATCTTCTTTAATTTCTTAGCTTAATTTATGTATAAGTAAAATAAAATTAGGTATTTTTGGGTAAGCATGATAGTGAATTGCTCTTTAAAATTTAATATCCTTCAAAAATATTTTTTCCATAACTTTGAAATAACTATATGAAATTCAATACAAGGAACCAATTAACTATGCATGAATGCCTCAAAACTTCCTTTAAAAAAAGAAGAAGAAAAAGAACCTTTTTTTTGTTCGTACAGAAAAAGAAATATTTATTTAGAGAAATTTAAAAAATAAATGTAGCTTTTAAATATTTTACATTTAGAAAAAAATATCTAATCCAAAACTCATTTAATTTCGATATTTATGCGAGTTTAATCTTACGTAAGAAAGAAAAAACAACTTATATATTTATATAAAAATATAAACTTCCTTTTAAATTTAATGCCTCAAGTGATGATGGAAAAAAATAAGCGAAGATTATGATGCTTGCATAGCATTTACATCAAAACAAGTGCTTAAAATCTTCTAAAGCAGTTAATTAAAAAAGCAATAAGGAGAAAAATGTCCATTATTTTTCACAATCCTTAAGAACAAAGAATAAAGCAACCGAATTAAACATTAAATGCTGAGTTTTTTTGTAAAGAAGATTTCATTTCTAGTGATGAGAGCAGTTGAAAGGCAACTCAGATATTATTGCATTTTATATGAGAAAAGTCACAACAGGAAGCTTAATAACTATTTACTTTTCAACAAGCTAGAACAGTTATAAAAACGCAAAGCACTCAATGTGGAGGGAGTTGTAATGTTATAAACTGGGAAAATAAAATTCTCAAAGGCAGATATAAATAATAAAGAGAAGTTCATTTTTCTCTTTTGTTTCTGAAAAGGCATTTTTCTTTTAAGAAGGGAATTAAAAAATATTGTATTATTGCTGTTGATACTAAAGCGGAAAACATAAATGCATATTAACTTTTTATTATTTGAGCTCTAGGAATGTTTATAATATTATGTTAAGGGATTTGAGAAAAAACACATATTTGTTTTGATCATTTTTAATACACTCGCATTTTAGCAAGCCCATATTCTATATTTTCCATGAATCCTTAAAATCATCATACTTATATTCATCAGAGTTCAAACAATTAAATGTTAATTCCTGTTTCTTCAAATCTGTAGATAATTTTGCAGCTAATATACTTTTGTATTAAAGTTTGAAAATATATTAAAGCTTACATATAAATACATTTAAGCTTTACTGTGGCTGTTTACGAAAAATATAGATGCATTATAAAGCACTTATGCATGATGTATACAAATATACTGCAAATATATAAAATGCTTCACTAAATTCTCCAGTACGATAAAACGATTTAAACATCATTTCACTTGAAAAGAGAAAAACATGCAAAATATAATACTAGCATGGAAGCATGTACCTCAGAAATAATACTTATACTAATTCGTAATCGTTGAAGTAGCATGAAAATATTTTTGTAAAATTGTTGGTATCTCTCAGTTAATTGACTATTTTCAAATTAAGCTTAGTTCGCCAAGCACTTTTATACATAAGCTGTAAAACTTTCACAAAAATAGTTGCATTCTCTTGGCGATTTTTAGATAATTATGCCAAGATAATGGATTTACTTGGCGAGACTCCAATTATACCAATATCGCCCAGATCAGGGATTTACTTGGCAAAATTCAGATTAAACAAGATTTGATCGACTGAAACATCAAATTCTAAAGGTAATTAAATATTAGAGAACACCTTCTTAGAAATTATTTCTCAAGAATTCAGAGCAATTTAAAATAAAATAAAACTAAATCAGAATTCTAGCGTTTTACTGCAATTTTTTTCAGAGAGTATCATATGAAAAATAATTTAATTCAAAGAAATATCTCCTTATAATTAAAACTTTTTGTTGAATGTTTTTTAAATTCTGTAATAACATTAATGACACATTTAAAATACAATTTTTAATAATTATTTTTAATGATTTAATAAAATTCAAATAATTTTTTTTGTTTCCTCAATTTTTTTTCCGTTTTATTTCGTGCATTTGGAAATAGATATTGCAAACAATTTTAAAAAATGTATTATTTTGAAATCATTTATAATTCAGAGGAAAGTTAAAAAACTGTATTTAATACATATTTTTTATTTCTTTAGTTTTAGTTACATTAACGTCCTTTAATTTTAGTTATATAATTATCTTTGCAAAGGTCATAGGAAATGTGCTTCCCAACCAAATTCATCAATCTTTGCGTAAAGTTATGAGGATTGACAGAATTCCAGATAAATTTTTCAGTGAGACAAAAACTTAAATGCTTCAGTTCCTTATCTCACACCAAATGGAGTGACCTTATTTCTTCTTCCCGTTGTTGTTACTTTTACACTTATCATAGGCAAGCCCGCTGATTAAGTAAGCGATTTAAGCAGAAATTGTTCAGTAGCTTTTGAGGGTAAAAGCCTCTGACCATCCGAGGACAGAACTTTCATTTCAAGCTCATATCAAGATCATATTCACACAATTGCTTGCTTAACCCTTTTTTTCTCTCACACACGAAATTCACAGATAGAACAGAGGGGGAAGGAAAGATCATGTTCGAACCGGGACACCCAGATCACGTGCTACCCTTCTGTCAGGTAGCATGTGTCTTGATTTCTTATTTAATTAATTAACCAGCATAATTATTTAATGGAATTAAATTTATCTATTAAACTAAATGGATGGCTTTTCTTAAGACAATCTCAATTCGAAAAATATTTTAATACACCAAGATTAGAAAAAATGGCATTTTTCAAGGGTTAAGGGATAAAATGACTTCTAACTCTTTCATGATAAAAGTATTCATTAATTTATACTGTTTCGTTCATATGTGTGAATTCCATTATTTTTTATTTATATTTCTCGAAACAACGAAAAGTATTAAAATAGTTTCTTTATGAACGAATTGAATATTATCTTTCTTATGAAAACCTCTCTTCCAAAAAAGCTGGCTTTGCACTTTTTGAGCTTTAAAATATTTTCTTCTTCACAACGTTATTGGCTGAGATAAAAAAATCGAATGGCATCAGCAGGTTTTTTTTTTTCAATGTCACGCCACTGTTTTCAAAATGAACTGACGAACAGTTATTGATTTTTACTTTTGCCAATCCACT
The DNA here is from genome assembly GCA_026543055.1 of Argiope trifasciata. Lineage (NCBI taxonomy): Eukaryota > Metazoa > Arthropoda > Arachnida > Araneae > Araneidae > Argiope > Argiope trifasciata. The sequence continues at coordinate 1,075,905 of JAPMOQ010013900.1, forward strand.
GGGATAACCTGCTGTTCTTCTTTAGAACAAATTTTATCTTCATGGAGAATGAGAAAAAGGAAAAAAATGCGTCCCCCCCCCTTTTTTTTTGCCTTCTGAAGTCAAGTGATGTATGACCACTTGAATCGGATCTGAGGAACATTTAGTTCCCTTCCTGACGTAAGTGAGTTGGAAAGATTCCTACTAGATCTCCTGGATTAAATCCGAATTGGAATGTGAATCTTACATACTTGGGTACAAACTATTTGGAAGTTTCAGGAAAAACAAATTCTCTAATCATGTGACAGATTCGTTTTAGGGCTTGATGTGTTATCTGTTTCCAAATATATTTTTGAAATTTTTCATGTATTTTAAAATTTTAAAAATGCGAAACGTGTTTGGCTAAATTTTATAATTTTTTAAAGAATATATATATATATATATATATTACTTGTCTTGTTTTAAAATTCTATAAAATTGGTGAAAAGATGCAATTTTTGAACAAAATAATTTTCGCGTCGAAATAATTCAGAAATTGTAGTACGAAGAGTTTTGTTTATTATTAAATTAATAAATTTTTGACTTTGAACTTTCAAAAAGAAAAATAATTAGTAATAGAAAATATTTTTTTCTACTGTAGGTGAATTAAATTGAGCATTCCGAAAGGAGTAACATTTTTATTTTAGTGCTGGTATGCCATACCTGCATCGAGTTATTGAGATTTGATAGTTATAAGCAAAAAATAAACCATACATGCAGGATTAAAATTCAATATTAAAATAACTTTGAATATATAGATGTCAAGTATTCAATGAATTTCCTTTTGAATCAAAATAGAAACATATTCCCAAAATAAAAGATGTCATCTCATTAAATAATAATGAAAATAAAACAGTTAAGTGTTTAATAAGTCCAATTTTATTTAATGCTTCTATATGATAGTAAAATTTGAAAATTCAATTTTTGCTTACTAATAACACATAATATTTATTTCTGTTGATTCCAAATGAAATGAACTATTTTTTTGTTTTACTAAAGTTTCTACTACTTAAAACGGTTTAAAATGTTATGATATTTTTAATGTTAACTATTTTTTGTTTTATTGAAGCTCTCTTTTATTATTTAAAATGTTTTCAAATGTTATGCTATCAAAAACTTCCTTTCAAAGGAAAACAGACGAAAATCGTTCTCAGAAAACTGCATTTTTGAAAAACAAATTTATGATTTTACACCATATGCGTCTTTTGAAAGCAATCGACCAACTGGTTTCGAAAACACTTGTGTGTATTTTTTAAAGATATGAGAAGTTATTTTTGGTGTTTGCTCAATAAATTTGTAGTAAATGCACCAATATTAAATCCCTTATTTGATTCATTCTTTTTATCCCTAAACATCTCCTTACAATTTTTTCTTTAAATATATGCGATTATTTTTTTAAAATATAGTGCATACAATTTAAAAAGGATGCAGGTTTCTAAGTGCACGGAATAAGTAAACAACATGTTAGATTAGAAAAAGCATACATTAACTCCTTATCATTATTTTCCATTTAAGGTTTGACTCTATAGATGTCGCAATTTCTCCAATATTTTTTTCTGGGAAAAATGGAATTCTCTTTCTTTTATGAATGTTAAACATTTTTTAAAATTAAATTTAAAAATGAAATAAGTATACATGAAGCTGTTTAATTTTTCTTTTATTTCTTTTATCACATGCATTTGCACACTAACACACTAATGCCTTTAATTTCGCACCTTGGCTCTTAAATGTATATTCTTCAAATTAAATCTTTATATTTTAAATTCAAAATTACATAAAGCTTTTTTTACAAAGAATTAAATGTTTAGTTTTAACAGTCATTACCAAATTTAATAAGTTTTGATAGTTTGTTTTTGAGAACTATAAGCGAATTCTAAAAATAAAAGAGATGAAATAAGAATTATAAGTCATCGATAATTCTTGATAATTTTGATTTGAAAAATAAAAAGCTCTCTTCATAAAATACTAATTTAGATACAAAAATACACAGTATTCTAGTATTAGATGCTTTGAATAGCTAATAATTTGATATATGTGTTGAATGTGTGTATTAATGATAATAGCAAGAATTAGATGCATCTATATATCAATGAAAAAGGTTTATTGGAAATAAAATTAAACGGAAATTTTATCTTATCCAGGAAGAGACTAGCTGTTGAATAACTTAAGTAAGGGTATTCTTATATTTCACGTACAATAGGCCTTATTAAAGATTTATTGATAAATTATTTTTTAAATAAAATTATGGTTATGTTTCATTGTGATTTCTTGAAGTAATAGTACTGCACTTATTCTTATAAGATATAAATATTGTTATGCATTATCATGGTGATTTTGAAATTTTATCATTATTAAAAAATATTTACTTTTGAAATATTTCTTTTGAACTCAGTATAGCAGAACATAGTTCATAGAATGCTGCTTATGAAAGGAAAATTTCTTTCGGAGATTTAATGATTAATGAATATGAATATGTATCTATTATTTTTCAAACAATTAATTTGTAAAATAATGTTAATTTTCTTTATAATACATATTCTTTTGCTTCGTAAATTCTCTGGAAAAAAACTATGAACTATTCATGTAAAATCGGTTAAGTCGTTAACTAATACACAATCAAGTGGTTGCAAAAATAACTTCCCTTTTTTAAATGATTTATTATAAAGGATCATTTCACTAGAAATGGATAATTGTAGTATGGACGATCAAATCGCTATCCTTTCAGATCTTTTACCGGAGACTGTATTTCTGATTTTATTTTGTACTTTTCTTTTTAACTCTTTCATATACCATGATGAGTCTTATTCGCGCATTTAATTGCTGCTGCTATTGATGATGTCGTGTTCATGTTTCCACGGAAAGGGGGTGCAGTAGCTTCTGTGGGTAAAGCCCCTGAGCACCCAGAGGGCAGACACATTCATACATCCTACAAATAGATCACAGAACAACCATGCCCGTAACGGGACTCGAACCCAAGACGTCCAGATCAAGGGGAAGACATGCTACCCCTATGCCAGGACTTCGGCCATTTAATTGCTGAATTTTAAATATTAAGTCTGTAATTAAGTAAAAATATTGAGTATGTTAAAGGGAAAAAATAACGTGAAAACGATGTGAGTGTGTCCTCTAATGTGTCCTGTAATTAGAGAGTTAAGTAAATTCATAGGTCAAGGAGTTAATTAACCCTTTCGAGCTTAAAAAATATTTATGTTAGAGCATTGTGAAACTGTTTAAAATTTGTCTTGAAAAATATGAAGAGCAAAAGGAACCATTTTGATATTGCATATTATTTGTGGTTAAGGGGACACGGTACCTACGCGATTTTTTTTAATTTTAAGCATTAAAAATGTCTCATAGTAGAATATGTTAAAATAAAAATACTCCGAAAAATGATTTTATCTGCTTAGATAAAATATGAATTTATTTTTAAAAATTTCAGTTTTAAAATTTGTAACTACTGTTTTAAATATTAATATCTTTTTTTTTCAAACTTGATTATAAACTCTCTAAAATATATTACACAAAACTATGCATGGGTTACAAGATATATTCAGTACTGATTTTATTATAAAATTTTTACTTTTATATATGGTTAAAAATAGGGAAATATTGAACTTCATTTTAACTCTGTTATCTAAACACATCAATCACGTGAATGCTTGTCGCATGCATTCTTTTATTAAATATTGAATTTTAAACTTGCCGACAAAATCTGAAAGCTCTGTTTTGTTTAGAAAACAAGCCTTGTTATTTTAAAAACATGAAAAAAACAGAACATGATGAAAAATTCATTTAGAGATTTGATTTTTGTATAAAACTCTGTGTACTCTTTTCTCAAGAAAATGTTTTGTATATTCATTAAAAACCTAATAATTTAATATGTATGTAAAAAATTTAAAATACGTATTTTCAATAGGAGATATTTTATAACCATTTGAATACTCATTTTTTCAGCAATAAGAAACCTGATCGAAAAAAGCAATTGTAAGAAACCAACAAAATATCTACATTTTTTAAAAATAAATTATCATATCTGGTGATTAAATCTTTTTGAATAAATTATTCAAAAGCATGTAGGTTTGTATATCAGAACTTTTTTTAAAAATTACAGTATTCTATGTGTTCATAAACATGTTTATTTTTTTTTCTGAATTGACACATACACAACAGATGTCTTATGATTTCTCTGAGAAGCGAGTATATAATTCTTCCATATGCTAAAAGTCTAAATTATTTGTTCAGAGGAATGTTATTTTCAACTTGAGCACATTCTAATGATTTAGATATGTCTACATTGAACCAAGAAATTGCATCTACAATTCGGAATCGAAACAGTGATGCAGAAATTTCGTTAGAGCAATTACTTCATATTACACTATGAAGATTTGCGCTTGAATTCCGTGCAAAATTGAATAAGTTCCCCTGATACCAGCAGTTAATAAATTTGCATAGATTCGGGACATATTTCCGATTTATTGGTGTGTTTTTTATTTGTGTTTTATGTGAACCTGATGTTTTACCATTTATTGAAGTATTCTGATAAAAGAACCGGGAATATTTAACAGGACACTAATCTCATGTAAAAAGAGTAAAATAATTCATAATTATTTGAGTTGTGGCCCTAGTTTGGGAATTTCCAGTCCTTAAGTGTCAGTCATTTTAAAAGTTCAGATCCTTTTTTAATCCGTATATTGCGAATAAAGGCCTTAATAACTTTTGAAATAATGCAGATAAAGTTTTAATATTTTAGTGTGATGAGGAAAAGGGTCTATGCAAACAAATGAAAGTAAAAAAATTTCGACATTTTGATAATTTTTTAGGTATTATTTTAAATTAAAAAATGAAATGGCTAAATGATCTTATATTCTAAAAATAAGAAAACAAACTTAAGGCAAGTGACTCTTTAAAATGTTGATTTATTGCAAAAATACGGTAATTTTTATGTAATATGTTTGATGCTTGAATGAAATTCTTTATAAATCCATTTGAATTTCCTTTCGATTTTTTTTGGGGGGGAGGAGCTAAATTAGTTTTTAGCTTTTGGTTTTATATGCATTCTAATGCTGTTCTTTTTTTAAAATTCTAATCTTTGGTAAAAATTTTGCTAAACATCTCATAAATAAAACCCAAGTATAAAATATTTAATCAAACATGTTACCTTAATTTCAAAGCATGTTTCAATTTACGAATAAGAGAACGAACAATCTATTCATTTAGATACACACTAGTTTTTTTAAATGTTCCTCAGTAGGAAAAAAACTCAAATTTCAAATTATTCATCAACCGAAAACGAATGTATAAAGATTGTATTGAAATACAGCTTATTTTAATTTAACAAGTAAGTAATTCTTTCCTTAAACATCTCTAAAGTTGATAAATAATTTGTTGAATAACTAAAGAAGAACATTTTTGCTTTATAGCTCTTTTTACAAAATAAATACTTTTTCTTTCCAAGTTTTAGAACACTTTTGTATCGTAACTGGTATGTTCTGTTTTGTAGAAGATTTTTCAATCCTTATTATGTAAAAATAGTTATCTTTCATAACTTTTTATCAAAAATAATTCATCCGGAATGTAGTTATATACAATAAAAATGAGCTTTAGAATATCTTCTAATCATGTATTTTTAACATTTAAAAAAATACTTAACACATAAGTATTTGAAATTAGGAATAGTGCGTTACGCTTACATAAGTATTTGATTTTATTAATAATATAGTGGCTTGCTTTGAATGATCTTCGAGTTCATCTGTATGTTCAAAACATTCTTGGATACCACACCATATAATTTAAGCAAAAAGGAAGCGACAGTATAAAAGTTCTTACTTCCAAACTCATTAAAGGAAACTAATTACTGACTGTTATGATTAAAAATATAAAATTTATCGTTTATGCTATACACTGCGTATGCTGATTAACACCAGTTAAATTTGCTAAAAGTCTTTAATGTCTATTTGGAAAATATGATACCAGAAAAATGATATTTACTACTTTAAAAAAATCAATTATATTTAATGTATAAGGGAATTTTCAAAGAGTAAACCAAGGAATGTATAAATATTAAAAAAGAAGCATCAGTCCGAACGGATAAGCAATATATTTTCCTGCAAAAAATGTCAGCAATTTTTTATGATAAATTGAAAATTTCACCCATATATTTAGGATGGACACTCGTGGAGTCTGAAACAAGATGAATTGGACTTACCAACAGGCACTAGTTTTTCGAAAAGTAAAACTTGAGTTTCTTCAGGAACAGGAATTCCGAGAAACGTGACCACCAAGCAAAATACATTTTATCGACTCTTCAGCAGATGTTCTTCAAGTTATGCGTGAAAAATAGCCATAACAACCTTGAATTTGAAATGAGTTTCCACCAACATATTTTCGATTATAATACGTTTAAGTGTGCCGAAGCTTCAGTTTTTGTCTTTCCTTTTTTAAGTAGAACATGCAGAATCAACTAATGCAGTGTTTAAGTTCTCAGCTCCCAAATTAGATGACTGTTTTCTTCGTAAATCAAGATTCTTAGTTTCTTTCATGATGCTTTTTGATCGGTAATTGCCTATATAATCGATAATTGTGATAATAATTGCATATTCGTATTTTAAAATTCAAAACAAATGAAATGTTTACCCTCGATGTGATTCCAAATTATCTTTTAACTAATAAACTTATTTTAATTCTCATTCCTTAGTTACTGAAAAGCCAAGAAAAATTTTATTCCTTATTTTCTAGTTGTGTGTGTTGTTGTTGTAACCTATGGCACTTTGCAAGCCTGTTGTCAGTTATTTGTCACCGATTTAAACCAAGTGAACGTCTCTTATTTTTTAAATAGAGCCAGGGGTACTACTTAGCTACTTCATGTAGCTTCATACATTTGCTTGCATAACCCCTTTTCACAGGGAGGCAAATTTACAGACCTCACAGATAGAACACAGAAGGAGAACAACCCAGCTTGGGACTCGAATCGCGGACATTTAGATCACCAAAAAGACGCGCTACCCCTAAGTCAGGACGCTCACTTTTTTTCTAGCTGTTTATAGTTTCACATATTTTTTTTAGTGTTGTCGAGTAGTAAATGTTATTAGAGTTATAAATAGAAATAATTTTGAATAGCTTCCAGTTCGTTGATTTAATTGAAAATTTGATATCAACAGTTTTAATTTAAGAATCACTTATTGAAATTCATGGATTCCACTACTTTTATTCATCTATTTATGAGGTTTAGGCCTTGTTCGTTTCAGGATCTTAAGATTAGGATTTTTTTTTGACGCTTGCGCTTCGCTAAAGAATGATATACAGAAAAAGGAAAGAGATTACGCCTCTTATTTCGAGAATAATCCAAGTTCACATCATTGCTAAGTTCAAACATCTCCTTTCACTTTTCTCTCATCCCTTTTTTTGACAAAATAAGAGTATTTGCACATTCTCAAAGGCGCGGGCGGGTTTTGCTTATTGATAGATGTATGCCCTTCTTAAATTCTGCTAAATTTTATTTTTCTTAAACTAAAATTTAAATTGCGTGCTGATATAAATTCCAGAAGACTATACCTTATTAGCAGAAAATGCCAGATAACAATGTTATGATATTTTACAGCAACTAGTCAGCATTCAAAATTTCAAATAATGCCGTAGAAATATAGGATAATATCTTATGCTAATAAGGCACATTTTTAAGAGTTTTAGAATTAGTTATTAATTTTCTAATTAATAATTAATGTAGAAGCGCAAAGCTTCCCAGCACCATCTGTAACACTGGTTGAAGTTTAGCAGTTTGGTCTCAGATGGCGACTCTCACTCGCCATTCAAGACAGTGCAGCATATTTGTCATTTTATTTGTTTAATTTTGATTGTTAAAAATACCTGAACAATAGTAAGAAGAAGCTAATTAATTAAAATGGAGAATTTAACCATTACATACACTGATTTTTAGGAGCAATAAACAAGACTTTGTATTAAGTGAATAATTATGTGCCGTATTTTTTTTCAGAGTGCAAAGGAGTAAAAACCATCCTATTGATTCCCAATTCAAACTACTGTAACTATTTAGACTCTGAACATCAGTCTGAATATTTACTGTAACATCAGTCTTTCTTACGACACTATTCATCACTAGAATCTGTTTTTTTTTTCTGGTTTTTTATTTCTAAAGTTTAGAATACCTCACAAATTAAAAGTAGTAAGTAATGAGTTGAGGGAAGATAATACTGATAACTTAATTTTGTTCAATTTTGACGCATTTGTTATTTGATTATGAAAAAAAAAAAAAGGTTCACATTCCATAATAATAATCTTACTTTTCACACGGCATTAATTTGAAAGTATTTCTTATTTTCCATTTCCCTGCTGTATATTTAAAATGAGAAAAGAAAACAACCCTCCTGATTTGCATTTCATTACTGAATGAAACTTGACAAAATTTCTAAATCTGTCGCGATAAAAGAACACTGCTTAAGAAAACATATAAAAACTCATTGATTAAATCAAAATACGAGTACTTTACTGTACTATTCGTTGACATTCCGTGAAATTAACACCCTTCACGGCTATTTCCATCAAAATCCAATAATTACCAAACTTCAGGACAATAAATATTAACACAAAATAGTTCTAACAACAAGATATTCACAGCAAATCGAACTCCTCAACCAAGATTATTTCAACAACCTATTTAGCATATGTATGCCATGTTTATACCAACGTCTATTCACCGAATTCCGAATATGCAGTTCACGCACGGAGTTTCAATTAGTAGAGTCAGTTTACTTCGTCTGGTTCCGACTCAGATTTAGTAAATTACGAAGTCAACAAACGTAATAACGCTGCTAAACTGCTCCATGTAGGATAATGTTGAAATGTTCCGGGATGCTTGTCACTTGCTTTAGTGTCTTGAATTCTAAATTTCAGATGTTTCACAAATGTTTGACTGAATTTGAAATTCGTAAATTCTAAGAAGCAACTTTAAAATTATTATCTAGTTCTCTGTTACTGAAAACGGATAAATAAGGTTAGATTCCTAATCTTAAGTTGATAAATCTATCCGTTTCTTCTTTTTTGAATTTTTTGAGTTAATTTTAACGTTAAATTTTGATATTTATTTCAAATGAATTTTGAAAAAATGCGGGATAATTATCACTTGCTTTAATGACTTCAATTCTAAATTTTGGATGTTTCACAAAGGTTTAAGGCTGTGTTTGAAGTTCGTAAATTAAAAGAAGCATTTTGAGAGATTTTAACCATTTATCTGTAGCTGGAAATGGTAAAGTAAAATTAGATTCTCAGTAATAAATTGAGAAATTTATTTCTGTTTCTTCTATTTTTAGAATAAGTAAAGGTTCAAAACTTTTTGAACTAAATTTTGAAATTTCTTTCAAATGAAAGTCGAACAATTCCTTGATATTTGTCACTTGCTTGAGTGTTTTGAATTCTAAATTTTGGTTCTTTCACTAAAGTTTTATATCGCATTTGAAGTTCGTAAATTCTAAAAAGCATCTTTAGAAATTTAATTCTCTGTTACTGAAAACAGTAAAGTTATTTTTTTAATTTAATTTATTTCAGTTTCTTCTCTTGTAAGAATAAATTAAATGAAATTTCAAAATTTGTTTAACTAAATTTTGAAATTTCTTAAGTGAAACTAAGATTCATAATAAACAAGGTTTCAGTTCTACGAATATAGTAAGGTTACCAGAATATACTATATCCAATTACCGTACATCATGTAAAGCTAAATCATTTCAAATTAAATTTCACTAGATTGATGATTGCATAAATTTATTATTTTATTGCATTTTAAAATTCAAATAGTAAGAGAGGCAATGAAAAAAAGAGTTTGAGAATTTTCATAAAGAGAAAATCAGGAAAATATGTAACAAAAGAAAGACAATATTATTAGGATTTTTAAACTGTTATAAGTGTGTCAATGACAAAGTCATTAATATTTCCCCTTGGAATCAACTAAGAACAAATAACAAAAAAAACATTTTATTGAAGATTTTAGCAACTATCAATCCCGTAGAAACATCCGGTCGCCAAAGGAGGCGGTTAGTATATTATTGGAAGTGACTTATTATATCTGAAGAATAGTGGACAAAAATTATAACTAGAATCTCATTTATCACATCATATCTAAGGTAATTAGCCATTTACCATTATGATAATGAAGTAAAATAAAAACACTCAAATGAAGATCAATTTATCTATCATCATAAATTATCTGCTGTTTGGTTTCCATCAACAATTTATCCCAATGGTGATCAAAGCAAACGCATAAAAATCCTGGATAGATTTTTCCTGATTGGGCAAATTATAAATTATACAATTCTTTTATTTTCTGAGGAAACTTAAATAAATCATGATGACAAATTATATCATGATGACAAATACCAATTTTGTCAAAGAAAAGAAGTTGCATCCTTATTTATGATTATTCCTTTCCTATTGAAAAAGATTTAATGCAAAGAATTTCGAAATATCAAGACATGATGATATTTATAAATAAAATAATTTCTGTTTGGATGGATTTTATAAATGCATCAGGATTCTCTCATAACACAAATTGAATTATCAGTATAACTTTTTCATTAAGTAACTTTTACTGGTAGAAAATTTTAATTTTTATAGGAATCTATATACTAGTATTTCTATTATTAAGTAAACCATTCTATTCTAATTAATATGTATACTTTCTTTTCGATTAAAATTAATAACAGAAAATATCTTAAAATTTGAGCAGTTTCTTTCGTACATTTTTTTACGAATTATTTAAGTTCTTACTAATGCCACAATTAAAAGATATAAAACATTTTTTTTTAATTTCCTTTCTGTACGTCGAAATACCAAATTAAATACATGCAGAGGAGAGTTTTCGACTCATTTATTTTACTAGTTCTCTTTAATAATTAATTGCAAAGTGTGTTCAAATCAGAAGGTACGAAATGTCGTAACACCGTAAATGTTAACATATTTGCATATGTCGCTATGGAAGAACGTTGCGAGACATCCATGGTTGCGATTGGAGTTTTCGGCGTAGATCGGAGCATGCTCGGATGTCCGCATGCGCAGGAAAGAGCAGAGGCTCGTATAAAGATTACCATGCAATTGAATAATAATGTTGAATTCTTGGAGCACAGAAGAACCATTAACTCCGATGTGTACTGCGAGACACTCTGAAAACTACGCAAGTCCATCAAGAACAAAAGACCAGGGGCTACTCACGGAGGGTTGGGTTCTGCTCCATAACCTGCGTCCACACGTCTCCAGGGTCACACACGTGGAACCGGCCAAGTTCAAATGGGAGCAACCTAGTCCTTCGCCCAAGAGCCTGGACATATCGCCGTGTGATTTTCATGAGTTTGTTAGCTTGAAAAAAAAAAACATCTGATAAGAAAGCGTTGCAACTCGTTCGGTGAACCCATTTCCAATTGTGCAGGACTGGGTTTCGTCATGTCCACAGGAATTCTAAGAATAAGAATGCTTTGACTGGAGTCTTCGGTGTAGATTGGAGCATGCTGGGGCACCAGCATGCTTAAGAGAGAGCAGAGACTCTTATAAAGAGCGCCGACCAGCTGACAGATCTTGATAAATTCCTCGAGCACAGAAGAACCATTAACTCCGATGTGTACACTACGATGACTACACAGGTCTATCAAAAACAAAAGACCGGGGCTACTCCCAGCGGGTGTGGATCTGTTTCATAACGTGCGTCCACCCGCCTCCAAGGTCACTCACGTAAAACTGGTCAAGTTTGAGTGGGAGCATCTCGACCATCCGCCCTGTAGTCCGGACTACAGGGCACCCAGCTATTTTCATGTGTTTCCTTACCTGAATAAACATTTAAAAGGGAAGCGCTACAATTCGGAAAGCGAACTAAAGGAACGGTGAAGGATTGGGTGTCGTTACGGCCACAGGAATTCTGGAAAGACGGAATTATTCCACTCGCTAATCAATAGAATCATTGTGTTCCAACCTATGGTGCATAGTTTGAGTAAAATCTTCATTTATACCCATAATGACATTTCGTACATTTTCCTTTGCTTTAGGAAATTTCAAAAGTGTGTTATGAATTGTAACACACTTAGTAATTTTATGAAAACATTTAAGTTGCCCGGAATCATTTTTATTTGTAATCAAATCTCGGATGTTTTTATGTATTCTTTATACCATATTTCTAAATAAATAAAATTGTGTTTCATTCATTCTTCTTCGTAAAAAAAATTTTGTAAGTAAAATTTTGTGATTTATTGTAGACTATGTTAAATGAAATGCAAATCGAATAATTATTTCAAATAGAATATGAATATACGATAATGTTTTCTATAACAAATGAAGTCGATAAAAATCAAAACACGAGTTATGAAAATAAAAAAAAAAATCCAGATGGATTTCTTTTATATCCAATTTAAATGACAAATAATGATTGTAATCTTTACTATAATATCAATCCACATCAAAAAATTAAAAGCGTACAGAAAATACATGAAAAAGTGATTTTTCCTTTTAAATTATTCTCTTTTGACTTAAATAAAATCAACATTTTGAAATTTGAATTTAAATATTTATTTCAAATGGAATAAGATTAAACAGCAATGCTTCCTATAATAAGTAAATAACGTTGATAAATATCGATAAAAATCTAAAGATGCATTTTGAGTTTTTAAAAGATCCTGCTGCTGGGTCAACGGATTTATTTTAAATCTTATTTACAATGACAAATACTGTTTCGGTTATTATTATTCCAATCCACATCAAAAATTTAAAAGGGCTTCGAAAATACTTGTGCAAGTGAATTTTTTTTTGTCTTTTAAATTTATCCCCTTTGACGTAAATATGTCTATATTTAGAAACTTCAGTAACTGGAAGCACGTGTGATTGACGTCATACTAGTTTGCCAAGTTTTTAATATCTCAGAATTCAATCTATTCATGTCAGATAATGTGTTTCTAAGAAATTTCGGAAAATTTAAATTGATATTTTACCGAGATTTGATGTCAAACATAAATTTATTGATGAAATCTATAAAAATGCAAGGCATCATTATATGCTAAAAATGTGAACCAGAAAGGTAACAAATAATGAATAGAAATTTTATGAACAGATTAAAAAAATGAGCGTTTAAACGTTTGAACTATATTTATAAATTTTAAAAAACATGGAATATATATATTTTTTATGTTTAAAAACATATTATATTCCAAAAATATCAATAAAAACGATAAGGATATTGATTTTGTGACAACACTTTTACTGTTCTCTTTGAAAATATAGCTCGATATGTAAATCTTAGTATCTTGTGAAGTAAGAGAAAATGAATAAAAAATTTGTCAAAAGCAAAGAGAGCTCGTTTTCTTTTTTTTTCAACAGAACCGGGATATCTGTAGAAAAATAAAAAAAAATAAAAAATCAATATTAAAATTATTTTAAATATATAAATTTCAACAGCTTTTGTATGTCATATGGCTCAACATAAAATTTTTAGAACTTGGAATGACAACTATTTAAGCATGATATAAAAGGAAGTACACTAAAACTCCTGGTAGCACACAAGTTTACCTAAACGGTACAAATTTCATTACAAGGCCTATAAAGAAAACGAGAACTGAATATCATAGAACAGGAATCTCATTTCCAGGTCTGAAGTACCTTAGTTTCAGGTTCAAGACTTGATCGATGAAACGTCGTTTCAATGGGTCTGGTGCACGCTAAATCATTCTGGTAATGTGATATGGAATTTTGGAGAGGGGTGACAGTTCAGATGTTGTCTTCGTCATCTAATCGCGGTTCAAAATCAAGAGGTCAATTCCAAAATAGTCCTAGTGTTGCTTTAAAACTGGACGTTAATATACCTAAACAAACTAACCTAATCTATCATCGCAATAAGATATGCATTTTGTAATGGGATTCAATATCGAAAATTCAAAAAGAATTTCAGAATTCTAAAAATACGCTATTTGAAAGTTTGAAAATAAAATTATGCACATTATTCTTGTTGTTTTCTTTATTTATAGTGAAGATTTTACTATTTATTTTACTTCATTGATAGCTCAGAAAAAGCTGCATTTTGACATAATTTTTTTCTCATATTGTGATTCTTTTAAACTTGCTGGCACTAATACATGCATGAAAATTGTGGATGTGATTGTAGAATATAGCGGACATTCCCCTGATGAAGTATTTCTTCAGTGCACCTCAGCGCATATCCTGTGCTCCTATTTACGAAAAACCGAAAATTATAATTAAAATCGGAGAACAATTTTTTTTGGCTAGTTATCCATTAATTTTCATCTAGATATTCTTTATTTTTAAACATCCAGATCACGGTTACGAATAATTCTTCAAGACAATAAGAATAACAATTCTTCATAAACAACTAATAAAACAATAAGAATTCTTCATAAACAACTAATTTCACAAGAAACTCGCTAGGTCTCAGCGTTGTCGTTAAAATAAATTTGCTCAGCTTTTCCTCTCTTTAACCTCACGTGGAGTGTAACCTCTCACACTCCACGTGAACGTCTACTACTTTCATTAAGTGCCAAGCAACCAAGAAATCCGCTCTGAATAACTTTCAACACAACTGGAATGTGCTGATATCTAGAGTTTGAAAGGAAAATTAATCCCTACAGTAATAGTAACTCTAATATAGTATTCTTCGATAAACAATTTAAAATATAAAACTACAAATTTTAATTTATTACTAATGGAATAAAAATACGACATAAAGTATTTTAAATCGATTTAAGAACAGTTTCATACTTCAAAGCAAAATCTTAAAAGAAATGATAAAATATTTATTCCCTTTTCTGATCATAGAAGTAAGAGAAAAGAAAAGGAAATTTGAGAGTAAAAACTGAAGAAATGAATAACCCACGCACTTCTTTCTAAGGTATAATTGAAAATAAAAATTAAAAACATGTTAACAAATTTTTCAAATAAAATCTTCAAAGCTGAAAAAGCTGATTTTAAAACATCGTTTCAAAATCCTATTAAATTTTACGAATTATATATCATATCTTTTATGCCTCGCTAAATATTTTCGAATAGTTAATTCTGTACTGCTAGTAAAAACATTTTCTTCTCTAATGTAATTTCAACTATGATATAAAAATATCCAAGGATATTTTTATATCTTTCATATAAAAATATCCTGGCGTCCTTTCAAGCTATCAAAGATTGTAGCTCATGTGGCAGATATTTTGAAACCTTCAATATTTTTAAAAATTCACATCAATAACCAAATCATTTCAGTGGATAAAAACATCTTTTCAGTTATTGAGATATTTTGAGGTGTTTATATCATGAACTTTCTATTGGTATTTATGATACAAATTTTTTATCTATCATTTCTATGTATCATGAGTAAAAATTTTAATGTAATACTTTTGAAAAATTATTTTAATGAAATCAGTGCTATTGAGTACTGAAAATAATTTTTCGATAAATGCAGCTATTTTCAAAAAAAAAAAAAAAATGAAAAACAACCACAAGTTTCTGAAGGAAAAAATACAAATGCTTTGATCTCAAAGAAATAGGAATCATTCTGAAAATAAATATATTAAATTTTCTAGTTTGATGTCAGTTTTCAAAGGTAAATACGAAATTTATTTGTAAATATATTGAACTTTTGATGTAAAAATATGGTTTATCTATCTTCTGTTATGTATATTTTATTTGGAAGAGGATTGGAATCTTAATATATTTTCTTCTGTTTTAAAATAAATTTTATTTATACTTTTATGTTTCTCATTTCACTATATTTATCATGCATAAAATAATTCAAAATATGGTTAAAATGTATAATACTCTATCTTATGCATGGCTGAAAAATGAGGGTTTCAAGAGTTATGCATTCGAAATAAGTCTACTCAGGACAAAAGGAAAGTTCTTTTACAAATAGCATCTATAAAATAAAAAGATTTCAAACATAATTTACTATTTATTAGTCTATAAATGAAAGACAAAATAAAATAAAATTAACAAATACATAAAAAATTATTGGGTTGTTCGGAAAGTCATTTCGGTTTTTTTTTTTTGTCAAAATGAAAAGAAATTTTCGTTTAATGAATA
>JAPMOQ010013900.1:1095970-1110197 GCA_026543055.1 Argiope trifasciata
ATATATATATACAGAGAAAGTGGAAGAGCAGAGAGAGAGGTATAAAAGCAGATTAGAAAAAGCCCATTATTGCTTCAAATCGATTTAAACTCGTTAGTGACTTAAATTAATTAATACAAAAATATTTTACAAATAGTATGGTTCTCCCATGATAACTTTCATTTTTATTCTTTTTTTATGCCGCTGCTTTCAATCAACAGTGAACTATATTTTTGCCAAATTCGGTTATTCTCTGGCAATCAGTTAAACTATAGACTCCAAACTAACACATATACATGCACACACATACACATTCTATTTTATTATTAGTAAAGTTTTTTATAATACACTTAAAAAATTACTGTTTATTTATAAGCAGTATTTGATGTAATTTATACGACAAATTTGATGTAATTTATATTTTTATTTCTAAGCCGCTTGTCTGATTATCCCGAGTTATCTTTGTTTCGCATATATTGCAGTTAATTATTATTCTGAGAAAACTCTAGAGAAGCAGAATTTTTCAGTACGTTTTGTTTCATGATCGTGTTACTCGGTCTAAAAGAAATGGAAAGAAATGTTCAATTTTAATTGGCAGTTTCCCAGGTTTTGTTGATTTCGCGATTCTTTTGGCGGAATGTGGCATTTCCCCCCCCCCCTATTTTATAGTGTACGTCTGCTTTTCGTTTAGTAATGTATAAAAAAGGATAGTTGGGTTGGTAAAAAGTAAAATAATGGTGATGTGAAAACGTTGATTTTTTAGATAATGATTCCTGCTACTAAAAAAAATCCAATGAGATAATGTAGTATGTGCTCCCGTACAAGAGATTCCAAAGATAAACCATAAGGAAAAAGAGACTAGATATCAGTGTACAGAATGCCAAGTATCATTCTGTGTTGTCCCTTGTTTCAAAAACTATCATACAAAGACTAATATTTAACTTTTGTTTTCATTTGCCCGAGATAACTCGAGATAGTAAACTAATATTAGTACTAAATGCTTTTTACACCCATAAAAATTAAAAATAAGATCAACATACTTTTTGTTTCGTTTCGTTGTATTTAATAATGAAATAAACGTGTTTATTTTTGGAATTTTTTTAATTGTTAGCGAAGCGTTAACAAATCAAATATTCCAGTCGAAGAGATACATCAAAATCATCGACTACACTGTTTTCGACACATCGACTCACAAGCAAACCGACTGAAAATTTCCACATGAGCCCCGCTAAACTCTTCCTGTCAACGTGACGCATGAAGACCATAACTCTCGCTTCTAGTTGGCTCAGAGCTGTTAAACTTCTCGTTTCCCGTCCTTATCGTCCCAAACGCAAGGCGGAGAATATATATATACACATAAATATTCTTGTATTGGAAACTAGTGCTAGATCAATAAGAAGGCTATAGTTGGGTGGGAGAAGTTAATGTGGAGAATGGAGTTCATCTAGAACACCTGTTATGTATGGTGTAATGAAGCTGGGTATGAAGGTTAACTCTACCAATAAGCGGAGATTTTACTTTGTGGGAAAGCTCTTGGGGAACCTCATAACACATATAAAATATTTTATAAATATAAAGAATAAGAGTTAGAAACAAATATGTGGGTTCTTTCAGAACCATCTTCTTATGAATATTTTCATAATCATTTGAAATAAAATTATAATTTTGAATAGCAATTTGCTGAAGAAGATGGGTTGGTTAGTAAAATTCAATTTCAAGAAGATTTTTTTTTTGTTTTGCAGTAATTTAATGGTTTCTTCAGCAAATTGTTATTTAGGATAATAATTTCATTTGAAATTATTTTTCACACTTATGCAATAATATCCTTGAATACAATAATTTAATTGTTTCTTCAGCAAACTGTTATTTAGGATTATAATTTTACTTGAAATGATGTTTAGTTAAAATATTGTAATTTAATGGTTTCTTCAGCAAATTTTTAATCAGGATTATAATTTTATTTGAAATGATGTTTCATGTTCCAGAATTATGTATATTAATCATTTAATTTTTTTATTTAAAAAAACTTGAATTATAGTAAATAATGTCACGTTTTTACAAATATCATGAAGTTCAAAAATTCTTTTTTTATTATGAGGATTTTCATTATTTCACGCTTGTTAGATATTTTTATTTGATAAGAGAATGGTTTCAAAAGAGATTAATTGATATCGAAATTAACAAATGTTACTTGTTTCAAAATTCCATTGCCGCAACTAAAATGTTAAGATTTTTCTAATTTTACTTATTCAAACTTTTTTGGCTGCATTGTTTGTTTTATATTTTTTCTCTTTATTTATTTTTAATTTGCATTTTTAATAAATCACGGGGATGATACGCCATCCCTATACCAAGACGATGGTCATTTTCCAAACCTTTCCTAAGAAAGGATAAAAATTGCATTTCTGTTTCTAATAATGAAAATTTCAGAAGTTTTTTCGTAAATGTGAAGCAGATTGAGAAAATAAGAACGCTTCAGTAATGATTGCGAAAAATTCAATTTGCCCACTTGCAGAAAAATCTAGAGAACTGAAAGAGTGATGTTCCGTCATAATTCCGAAAAAATCAGAATAAGGAATTTGAAACAATACATATAATTATTTTTAAATGTTATACAAATTAACTGTTAGTTTATAAAGCAATAATTAAAAGGTGTGTTAAAAAGAGAGATCGTTTTCCAAGAAGACAGAATATGTCTTCTTTTTCTCTTTTATACAAATTGCTATTTCTGAGAAATGAGCTCGTTAAAATTCTCTTGTGGAAGATAAATATGTGAAGAAAAGCATGATCTATTTTTTTAATGCCTGTTGAATTCTAAGTAGTTCAAGGAACTGAAATAATGGCTTAGTTCCACACATTTTTCTTCGAATTTCCATCTCATTAACAAATAAATTCATGCTAAACTGGCGAAGACAGCCCGGAACATTAGTTTAGCTCCTTTCATGTGACAGAAGTTTTATTTCTTGCTTTATTCATGAATAAATAGCATAGATGCGTCAGAAATAATTTTGAAAATCAGCATTCTTTCAAACAAATGTTACAATGTCACAAACAATACTTTCGCTACCTCCTAGCTTTTAAAACAATCTTTAAAATGTCGCTTTATTCAATGAACAGTTTATATTCTTTCATAGAATTTTTTCTAATAAAT
Source organism: Argiope trifasciata (assembly GCA_026543055.1). NCBI lineage: Eukaryota > Metazoa > Arthropoda > Arachnida > Araneae > Araneidae > Argiope > Argiope trifasciata. The sequence continues at coordinate 1,099,101 of JAPMOQ010013900.1, forward strand.
TTTTATTTTACGAGGTGATAAGAAATATATTTATTCTTCATAAAATCTTTTAATATAGTAGCAGTAAATATATTTCATTTAATATTTTGGCAGCAGAAACAATTTCAGTTGCATTTCATTTAATATTTTTTATGGTAATTGCATGTTCAATTATAATGTATCTAATCGCATTGTATGTTTAGTTATAAGTATATATATACATCCTGTTTATATCGTAGCAGTAAATGCAATCATAATATATCTAAATTCTTCTATAGCAGAAATATTTATATTTGTATGACAGCAATAGCTTCCATTAAAGTTCATCAAATACTTTTGAAAACCAACATATTTTTTTTTTATTTTCCTATTTTATGTAATATTACAATACTTCTAATATTATTCTATAAAATTTAAAGCATTTAACAAAATGATTATATTTATAAGAGCAGTATATCTTCTCTTTAATTGTTTTGTCCGAAAACGATCTCTTTTTAATATATGCATTACAAGTTTATGCTAAAACTTACGTAAACAAATTGTTGTATTTATATTATCTCATTCTTATTATAAAGCATGTTCCAAAAGTAACGCAAGATTTGAATTCGCCGCAATTCTTCCTGTAAAGAGTGGGTAACCTTATTAAAAAAAACATTTCATAGCTGTTAGTTTAGTGTTAGTAAAAATGGAGTGTTATACGATAAAAAAAAACGTGTTTTCATTATTGAACAATAGCCTGGAAGTCGCAATTCGAAAATTCGAGACTGTCCTCCATGATCGTGCAATTTAACACCGCTGCCTTTCTTTATTATGGGGTTATTTGAAGAGAAAAGTCTGTGCCAAGAAACTCGCAAGCACACATTCATCAAATGAGGAGATTCAACTCTGGATGAACAAAATTTAATCATATTTATGCAAAATAGTCATAGAAAAGTTCGACAAAAGAGTACGTATGTGGCAGCAAAGTCGTGGACGCCATTTCCCTTGTGTGTTATTCCATACATAGACCTATCCTGTGCATTTTACAATTCAATAAAAATGTAACAATATTTAAAAATAGCGATTTTTTTCAAATTCAAATCTTTCGTTAGCATGTTGGTCTATCATGAAACGCAACATTTTTACTAACCCTAATATATTAATTGTCAAATGATTTTTAATAGGGTTGCCAAAACTTGACAAATTCAAATCGTGCGTTAACTATGGAACATCCTTTATAAAGACTAATCAAAAACAGTATGATAAATTTGAAACAAAAATTGTACCCCAATCTACGACTCAGCCTATAATATCGTATATTCATCCATTTATACAGTTGTTGTAAGCATTTATGTTTATATGCACGTAGAAAAATAAATTTTTAGTAAATGGATTTTGTACGAGGTTTAATTTCACAAAAACTAAAACTTTCATAAAATCCATCTATAGCGCAAATTATTTTAAAGGTCATGTCATGTACTTTTCGTTGGGATTATGCGAGGCATACTCAGAGCTTACTGAAACATAATTTCGAATATGCATTTTCATGGATTCATGAAGGTCTGAAATATGTAGATTAATTAAAATTCCCATGTTTTGGAACTTTTCTACTTGAATCTTTTCTTAAAAATTAAGATTCTTTAAAACTTTATCAATGAATTTTGTTTCTTTTCTTTTTATATTACTCTAAATACTCAAATGCATCGTTACAGGGGTAAAACTTAGAATAGTGGATGATACTGAAAATATATTGATTAAACTACTTTATCGCTTTTAGCTGAAAACAGATAATTATACGATTGATTAAAACCGAAATCGAACTCAGTGTGCATGGATTGTTCATTCTAACTGACATTATATGATCGATAGGTCATATGCATGCATTAAAAACTAAAATATTTATAAATGCGACTAAAACTAATTTTCAAGGAGTGTTTTTCTCAGTGTATCAATCTGCTTTGTTTTAAGCTGTATGGATTCTATAAAATTTAATTTCTTTTTATAAAACTATTGTGTTGGTAAGTTCATAATCCAAATAACATCTGCAGGGAAGAAGCAATTGCTTTTGTCTAGTGGTTATGTTACGAGGTTTCTAACATCAAAAGGTCCCGAGTTCAATTCCGAGCCAACACCACCTATTGTCCTACAGTCACAAGAAAAACCATGAACATGGTAGCTGTAAGTAGATCAGTCTAAAGGCATTAAAGCAGACCACAGCATTTGGCTAACTAAGCATGCTTCATTAGACTAAAATTTCTTTTCGCTTGTGTCTATACAGATGTGTTTCTATGGCAAATAAAATTAAATTTTCGATACACTGAAAAATTCCTTGTTATTTAAACTTTAAAATAACATCTTACATAAGAAAGCCTTCAATGATATTTCTTCAACTGTTTTTGTATTAATTTTTTAAGACCTCAGGCTGCCGTCAATAAAATAAAAACGAACCATTGGATAACAACAAAATAGATTGATATTTTTTTAAAGATTCATGTGTCTTTAAGAGTGGAAAGCTATAATTTTAAAACTAACCCCCCCCCCCCTCCGTTTTTACACTAGAATTAATGAGTTTTGAATAAGGTGAAAATGACACTTTCATATAATAAACTTAGGATCTGAAGGAAAAAAAATAGTTAATTTGAAACTGTTAAATTCATAATAAATCTGTTATTGTTTGATATGAATAAAAAGTAAAAGCAGGAAATTCAGCAAAAAATTAAAGTAAATAATTAAATAACCAGGCAAAATTAAAGATTCATTCCTTTCATTTTCTTTTAAGAGCTAACGAAGTATTTATCGGCATCTTTGGAATAACTCATACACCTCAAAATTCGCTAGCCAGTTCTCCATAGCACTTCTTACAGATATATTTCATATTACGTAATATCCACAAATTATTGAAGAATAAATATTTCCAAAGAATTTAAAAAATTAAAACATTACTCAAAGTTATTTAGCTGACATCGATTACTAACTGAATATATAAGTGAAATTAATTTACTCAAAAATCCTGATATAATTTAGTTGATCAATCAAATTAACACTGACAAGGCAAAATGAGACCTCTAACAGGCGATTCTTCAAATGATAATGGTATTTCTAACCGGTTCTTTTGGCTCCAAAAGAAATATAGGTCTTTCCTTTACCCCCAAAATGTAATAGTACATCTCGTTTTTAAGCCAACTGACCTTTACTTTTAGGGTTACTAGGGTTTTTCTTGTGACAGTAAGTCAGTGCCACATTGGTGACCGAGGACAATGAACCTTCAACCTTCATATAACCTTCATGGCGCCCTCTACTGGTAGCAAAAGTCGCCTTAACGCTTGGCGCGATAAAAACGTGCGTCGCCCGCCAAAAACACTTGGTGCGATAACGTCGTCTGTCTAGCATCCCGATCACTGGAGGGGGAGTAATGTGGTGGTTAGTTCATAATCCAAACAACTTCCAGACTGGAATGTACGCTTCTGTCTAGGGGTTATGTAACGCGTCTATGAACCCAAATGGTCCCGAAATCAAATCTCTAAGACAGTTAGTCCGAATTGACAGTTAGACATATTTTGATCGAATGTCCAGCTTTTGACTTCCACCGTCACCATTTTTTTCACTCATCAAGTGTAACACTATCAGAAATACTGCGAAAGAATTATCATCCAAACATCTTTAAATTTTTAATTGATATACACCTTTTACCAAATATTTAACTAAAACAATTTCTTTCTTTCTTTTTGTCTTCGTCTGTTTTAGCTTTTTTACATTAATTTTTACCTGAAAATATAATTTTATACGACGTTTCAAAAATTAACAAAGGTTTTACCTTTTACCATAAGAATGGCGCAGTATGGCCAAGAATGGCCCTTGTGCCAAATTAACCAACCAACCAATTAAGAATGCACATTATCAAAAGTTTGTTTCTATAAACTTTGTTTTATTCGGTTCTTTTTCATTCCAGCTCTCATCAATCTTCAAGAGCTATTGAAACTTCCTGTTCCTCGGAATGTCCAATACGTGTTCCGCAAAACGGACCAGAATGGATTCCGGGACGTTCTGAGGGACATCAAAGGCCGTGGGATCTATAGCATCGTGGTGGACACCAAGCCGGACAATCTGCCTCACTTGCTCAAAGCTGTAAGTATCAATATTTTCCGCTTTTCATTTGCTAAACTCTGCCAATATTGAAATACGCTTAACTGTTCAACAAAAGCTACAGCGATGCCCTTGGCATATCTAATACTATAATACGAGGAATGGCTGCCAAGTCGAAAATCACCCCAGAATTAATAAACTCCGGTAAACTTAGGGGTCTGGGGTTTTTGGCCACGAGGAATCGATTGGCGCCGGTTTTGAAGCGCTACGGTCGAGCAGTTCGGAGTTACAGATAGGATATTTTCAAACTTTATTAGTTCGCCATAATGGCTACTTAAATTTTCAAGCGGTAACGTGCTGCTATCTATAGCCAATATGGCGAACTAATAAAGTTTTATGTTTATGCTGTTATAGGTTTATAATATGTTTCTTATGTGTGTATATATGTTTGGTTTTTCTAAATAAATTTGTCAAAAATATTGAACTTCAACACACTTCAATCTTTACCTTTACTTTACCTTTGTATAGAATAGTTCCCTTTCCAAACTCTAACTTTGTTTAGAATAGTTTACAATGGTGCACTTTAACCGGTTATCTTTTCACCAATGGTTTCACAAATTTTCTTATGGCATGTATTGTTTTGATAAATCACAATTGAAAATTTAAATCTTCGAGTTAGCTTCGATACCTGTTTTCTCCGAGCGGAGCTCGGTCACCCGCTGGTAAATATTAATGCGATAATTTCTTTCTCTTTCGTTTGATTGAATTCTCATCGAAGGTTGTTTTCTTATTTAAATACCCTCGCCAGGATTTAAATAAGAAAACAACTCAAGAATATGAGGTTTTCTGAGAAATGTCAAAAGCTGCTCCAACATAATTTTCTTAGTAACCATTAGTTGAGGGCATTTTAAAAACAGTGTTTGAGTCAGAGGGTAAGAAGGTTTTTTCATCATTGAGGGTGAAACGAACTCCGTGATGATAAAATGTTTGTACATAAAAAGAATGTTTGCCCATCATAATTATTCTTGGTATTTAAATAATATTTTTATACATTTTTTTATTCTCAAAAATCATATTCAGAATCAAAAAATATGTAGGCATCCGAACACGTTCGGAGCACATTTTTAGAAAAAACGGAAACATACTTTAACCATATTCCTGAGTTTAAGGCAGTTCAAAATTAGTAATTAGGTGTCGATATTTGAAATAAACATTAATACTTTTTGAAAATTGGTATTTAATAGCATAAATGTATGTAAATTTTTAAAAAGCTTCAAACAGGCTATAGAGAAACTTTTACTCATCCGAACAAAACTTACCAAAATAAAAAAATAAACTGCATACTTTTTTCTAGGTAATGAACTACAAGTAGATGGTTATAGAGATGAATAAAACTTTTAGAACCAATCAAAAAAATATCATTTAACAGATTTATGACGTTATTATTCAAACAATAGGCTGCAAATAAAAAAAATCACTTAATCTAAATTCTTTTAGTACATTCCCTAGAAAATGGTATAAAGACAATAGCTGTCAAATTTAATAGCAACATGATAAGTATATTTTGAGTTATATGACTTTAAGTGAGAAAAAAAGAAGTAAAATCAATGTGATAAAAGTGCATTTAAACAGTAACATGTTTTAATTATACAATATATTTTAATAACACTTGAAATTCACAACATTTATAGGTCATATTTTCTTCTTCCTCAGTTTTTAATAATTTTCCTTTTTAAATCAGTTTTTTCTGCCAATTTTTGCATTTAGCAGTGAATGCTGCTTAGATTCATTTATTCTATCTTTTTCAAGCTCAGCTTGTTTTGAGCTGTCCTAATATAGCTCTCAAGCTCATTTTTTACTGCTTTTGCACTAGGATACGCCTCAAGAGCCTAAAGGATATTCAGTACTCCTATAAAATCCATCATTAAAATGTATTTCAGACACAAATATCCTTAGTCTCAGGTTCAGAATTCAATAAAAACATATTTAGATGCAAATTTCCACATAACACCATTGAAACTGCCATTGGTATTTTGCATTTTGCGTATAAAAGAGATTTTGTATTTAAAACTAAATTTGTGTTTATTCAAATTTTTAACAGATACTTTTAAACGGATACTTCCTGTTATTTAAATGCCCACTTCCGGTTTAACGATCATTATGAAATTATTATTATCATGACTTCTAATTAACGTAGAGACAAAAGCGAACTTGTTTGAGATAAATCAAGATTGGTCCATCCAATAAAAGCATTTCATTAAATGTCATTTTAAACAAAAATCGACTTTTTCAATGCGTTCGGGTCCTTTAAGAGAAATTGCAAATGATTCTCTCTGAAAAGATTCACAGATATTTATTCTCGTAATCGTTTCAATTTGTTTGGTCACAATAAGGTTAATTCTTTTTCTTTTCACTGCTGCTATTTGCCAAAATAAGGTGGATTCTTTGTCCGCAGTTGTAGCAATAAATCCTAATTAGCAGTCAATTCAGCGCGAAGAATCAGTGTATATTTAGGTGAAAGTTGTAAGAAAGTTTCTAGTTAAATCTCTGTGTTAAAACTAGACTTGAACATTAAACTTTTTTCTTTTTACTCTAGTCTACTTTATATTACTCATTACAAGAAGACTGAGAAACATTCAATTTGTTTTAACTCCTCTTTGTTGAACTATAAATGTTTCTTCTTATAATTGCAATCTCGGAATAAGCACGTCAGTTTGTGAGTGTGCTATTTTGCTATTATTAATTCTAATTGAAATTATCTCATATCACGGATTTGTTCCTGATTGCTATGTTAAATTTTGTAATTTGTGAAAAAGTGAATTGATAGTTATTACAATTTAATTATTCATTAAATTTATTAGTTTTAATTTGTGCTTTCTTGTACTTTGAAACAGTTTAAAAGAATTACCAGTATTGGATTATAAAATCCAAGCATTATGGTAAATTTTTAAAAATTTATTGATTTTAGTTTACATGTAAAATATATCTAATTATTTTAATGATCATTATTCTAATGTTCAAACGGAAATGCTGCTTCTATTATGTGCTTGCATGTATTTTAATCAACGGCATCTACTGATATAATTAATGCGAAATATTTATATAAACTGGTATTGGATTTTAACAATTAATTTATTGTTATCATTTTGAAAGTTTTTTCATCTCGGATTAAAGAGTTATTAGTGTATAAAGATACAGATCAAGGAACACTCCAAAATGTATTTTTGGCATTAATTATTTTTTTTGTTTGTTTGTTTGATTTGGAGAAAGTTGCTGCACTATTGTCGGTTTCGGTTCCAAAGATTTAAGAGTGGAGACTTTGACGTCAATGACAAAGAACGGATTGGAGGACTAAAAAAATTCGAAGGCAATCGATTACAAGAATTAAAGGAGGAAATGGGAAAAAGCTGTATAAAATGGAAACTATTGTAATTGATTTACAATGTACCATTTTTTCTAAATAATTAAATTTCTAAGTAATTTTTTTAAATTTTTAAAGTGAGATGGGGATCAAAGCGTAAGCAAACACCTAGTAATATACTCATATAACCTGAATAGTGAGGTTCCATTAAAAGTTAATACCTCTAAATCCCGCTATTGAAATTTGAATTTTGTTTTGTTTTTCTTACATCTGAGACTTTTATTCAAAAAAGTAAAAAAAAAAAGCATTTTTTTTTTTAATTCTTATAATGAATGAATTATAGCATCGATAATAATAAACAAGAAATACAAGCTGAAAAATGTAATCTCAAGATGTAGTAAAAAATGTAGCAAATGTAAAAAATGTTCTATACAAAGCTAAGAACATGGAGTTTTCCTAATAAGATCAACGTGATAAAAAAAGGGAGAAATTGAAAATAAAAGAATGATTGAGTATCTTATTGAAAGTATAAAAAGTCTAAAACCAAAATAATGAAGGAAATAATCCTTAACATCCACTCATTTTTTTCAACAAGAAGGAAAAAAAAAACTTTATTTTTGCATTTGAAAAAAAGTATTTTTTACATGAGTGGAAACTACTAAAAAAGAAAAATAGTAATTATGTTTTCAATTACCTAATTTTTTGTAATAATTTTTATAAGTTTTTCGCTGAAAATTACAGTATATTCAAGACAAATATTTAAAAAAAAATATTGTCAAATTTTGAATTATTTTTTAAGCAGAATTTATTAAAAACATTTCCAGAGTATTAACCTTTTTTTTACAGAATTATCAATTTTTTTCTCACACATCGCCACATGATTGGAGTTTCAATTTTTAGAACAAATGTCAGAGTAAAGTTTTTTGATAGAAAAATGATTGCAATTATTTTTTTTAAAGTCAGTAAACTAAGGATAAAATCTGGTAAGAATTTCAAAACTGAAATTTATATTGTTAAAGTCTATTATATATGCAACAATAAAGTTATTTTAAATTTAATTTATAACATGATTCATCTTAAAGTTTTCAATATGTTTATAATATACTAATTTGAATATTTTATTCCATAGATACTGCAAGTTCAAATGAATGATTACAAGTACTATTATCATTTTACTACTTTGGTAAGTAAACTTCCAATTTCTTTAATTCAGTAATTTCAGTTGACGATAAATTGCCAAATGTGATAAACTTCTGCATTATTTTCTAATAATTGAAAAAGCGATTAATCACCAATTTGTTGCCTACTTATTTTGATGTTTCAAATGCCTAAAACCAAAATAACATCATGTTTTCAACTTATAAAAATTTATTTGCTTGCAAATTCAATCTTTTTATCATCGAATCACCAGATTATTGGTTCAAAAAATCGTTCAATTATTTTCACATTTAACATTATAATATTGAATTGTTTTCACCCTTTTTAATAGAGTTATTTTACTGAAGACGCCATTAAAAATTATTTAGATAAAGTATATATAATATTTCATACCCAAGTTTTATCAAAATATGAGATCAAAAGTGTGTACCGAATAATTGATAGCAATATAAGGATGGTATGTACAAGTATTGCTAGATTTGAATGAATTATATACAGCAATGGAAACTGTATATTCTTTTGAAAAATGAATCTAACAAGCTGAATCAAGTTACATCATGTCACAAATATCTTCCGACGTACCACACCAGATAGAGTTTATAGCATAGTGCTGCAGACTTGGACATGCAAACTTTCAGTGTGAAACATTCGTGTTCGAATCATGTTATGATATTTATCTGTCTGTTACAGCCGAGTCCAGAGAATCCTCGCATAATCGACTTACATCTGGACTCGCGGCTACTCGGTATGAGTCCCCTTTAATATTTTCAGCTTTAATATCTGATTAACAATCAATTTTACTTTTCATTCTGAGAGCCGGGGTAACCTGGTTGGTTGGATTCACGAAACACCGCTGGTCAATGAATCTCCGCCTGTATGGTGACTGGCGCGAGTATAAACCTGTCGTGGCCACAGAGTCCTTCATGAAGAGAGTGATATCACTGGTGATACTGGTTCAGAGATGACCGTTCTCTGATCCTAGTCTAAATTACGATCTGTGGATGAGTGAATGAAATGTATGAATGAAATATGAAAGTAAAAAGGGTTGTGATACGTGAGTAGATAATTCTTACTCTCAACTCTAAATGACGCTACAGTAAAAAACAGGACGCACATTATCGGCTTAAATCACTGTCTTCGTAACAGCGGGTTTGTCCAATGGCAAGTGTTATACGAAATTCAACGAAACAACAACGAAATTCAAATTTACTGAATATCTTAATAGAAGGTGAGAATATCTTAATACACTGAAATGACAAAAATCATGGGATGACTGTTAATATCGTGTCGGTCCTCCTTTTGCCCGGCGAAGTGCAACAACTCGATGTGTCATGGAGTCCACAAGTCGTTGGAAGTCCTCTGCAGGAATATTGAGCCATGCTGTCTGTATAGACGTCCATAATTGTGAAAGTGTGGATGGTGCAGGAGTTTGGGCACGAACGGACCTTTCGATGATTTCCCATAAATGCTCGATGGGATTCATATCGGGCGATCTAGGTGACCAGATCATGCGCTGCAATTGTCCGGAACGTTCTTCAAACCAATCGCGAACAGTTCTGGCCCGGTAACATAGCGCATTGTCATCCATAAAAATCCCATCGTTGTGTGGGTACGTGAAGTCCATGAATGGCTGCAAGTGATCTGCAAGCAGCTGAACATAACCATTTCCAGTCAATGATCGGTTCAGTTGCATCAAAGGACCGAGTCCTTGCCATGTAAAATCAGCCCACACCATCATGCAGCCACCACCAGCTTAAACAGTGCCTTGCTGACAGTTTGGGTCCATGGCTTCGTGGGGTCTGCGCCACACTCGAACTCTACCATCAGCTCGTAACAACTGAAATCGTGACTCATCTGGCCACACCACGGTTTTCCACTGGTCTAGCGACCAGTCGATATGCTCACGAGCCCAGGAGAGTCGCTGCAGGCGATGTCGTGCTGTCAGTAAAGGCACTTGAGTCGGTCTTCTGCTGTCATAGCCCAAGGAAGACAAATTTCGCCGCACAGTCCTATCGGACACGTCCCTCGTACTTCCCACATTGATTCCTGCAGTTATTTGACGAAGTGTTGCCTGTCTATTAAATTGACCATTCTACTCAGACGTCGGCGGTCTCGGTCTTTAAGTGCAAGTGGTCGCCCACTGCGCTGTCCATGATGGGATGTGATGCCTGAAATTTCATACTTTCGGCATACTCTTGATACTGTGGATCTCGGAATGTTGAATTCATTAACGATATCCGCAATGGAATGACCCATGCGTCTAGCTCCAACTAATATTCCACGTTCAAAGTCTGTTAATTCTCGTCGTGCCGCCATAAATCACGAAAACCCTGTTGACATGAATAACTTGAACACAAATGAAAGCTCTGGAAAACGAACTGCGCATTTATACTTTTTCGCTGCGATACTACTGCCATCTGTATATTTGCATATTGCTATCCCATGACTTTTGTCACTTCAGTGTGTGTGTGTGTGTGTGTGTGTGTGTGTGTGTGTGTGTGTGTGTGTGTGTGTGTGTGTGTGTGTGTGTGTGTGTG
>JAPMOQ010013900.1:1110207-1187960 GCA_026543055.1 Argiope trifasciata
GTGTGTGTGTGTGTGTGTGTGTGTGTGTGTGTGTGTGTGTGTGTGTGAATATATATATTTGGAGGGATTTCTTATTATATAACCAAATTGGAATATAAATTAATGAGAAAGGTAATATATTTCTTTTTCGATTAATTAGCATTCTTAGTTTCGTTTTTTAGAGCATTCTAATACCTCAATAGAATAAAAATTTGTTTGGACCTTTTTATCTCATTAGTCTTCATTATTTTATCTTCACCAAGAAAGCAATAAAATTTTAATAGAGAAAATATGTGCAAGAGAATCGCATTTCTTTTGAACTTGAATCTGAAAACTAAAATACGAGTTTTTGCGTTTCTTAGCTAATAAATTAACGCAAGTGAGGTCTCAATTAGGTCTAATATAATTTGGTTTCAAAGAAAAGTTTTTTGCTGTTAATGAATAATGCATTGAAGGAAATATTTTTTAAAAAGTCATTCATTACGATTTAAAAAATTTTACTCAGTCTTCCGGAATGATTTTACTGTAAGTTTTTTTTATTTTATGCCTTTAAGATGCTACTGATTTTATCAAGATACAACTAATGGTTGCCAAGTAATCATTGAAAGAATGAGTAATAGAAATGTTAAATGTTTGTTCATTTCACTCAGCCAGAAAATCCTGTAACCGTTTCTCAATTATAACTCACATTTCTTTGAAGGTTTGTTTCCTTGATGAAAGTATGGTTCATTAAACATTATGTTTCAGAATACCCGGTCTTTTTAACGATAGCTGGGGGGGAATTTAATGTAATTATGTCTGTTATCAGAATTAAAAAAGACACTGAAAAAAGATGAATCTTTGTACAGAAAGATGATATTTGTCACACACACATTCACGAAAAGAACCAACAGCTAATTACCAATATGCTATTGTCAGAACATGCGTTCTGGTGGGATAGTAGAATAAAAGCAGATTCGTTCCTTTAGTTTAGTTGCATTAACGTCCTGTTTTAAAGCCACACTGGGCTATTTTGTGGCATTAAAAATTATATATTTGGGACATCTATTGTAAATGGGAAAGTTTGGATGTTTATTACTCATTCACGCCAGAATGGCTCAACAGAAATGGATAAAATTTATCACAAAGATAGATTATTGTCTGGAATTGAACATAGGCTACTATTTATTCCGATTAATTGAGTGGTTAATTTTTTATTAATTAACAAATAACTTTCACTCCAAAAGCTGTTGCCAAATCCCGCCAAAGATGATTAAGGCTTGTTTAAGAAGCTTGTTTGAGGCGTGAAATGATGTTAGGCTTAGCAGAATTTCGACCAATTATTTAAAACGATTCTATTTATTTTCTTTTTGCAAAATTTTAAATCAAATGTTGTTAATTAATTGATCAGTTGGATTCATTCTGAAGTACTTTTAAATTGAAAGAAAACAGAATATAGGAAATAAAAATTTTCTAATCTGCATTGCGTTACTCCAACTGGTGTAGGAAAGTCAGACATGTGCGTTACGCCAAATGGCGATGAAAGTTCGCGTTATATATATTCTTAAAAGTTATATATATTCTTATTGTATGCTGATACTTTTAAATGTATCGTTTTTAAGTTAGGTTTGATTTTTTTACACTCATTATTTGATAGTTTTTCGTACATATACATCAAAATTTCCATGCGAACAGAGTCAGCGATAATAGCTAGTACCTTATAAATCAGAACCGAGGTCAGATGATGAGGACGGCACTGGAATGGCACCTCCTCTCCTCACTATACCAGCGGGAGTACTTTTGACCCGGACTGATTAAACATGCACTAGAAAAACGTACACATGGGTTAAGTGGAATCTGGCCACGAATTTGAAACAAAACAAACAAAATTATGCGCAGTTTTCTTTCCAGTAAATTTGTATTGAGCAGTAAAGACAAAAAAAAAATTTAAAAACTACAAATCAAGTCACTAAGGATATTTTAAAGTTTTTAAAAATTATATATCATTTAATTTTTTTAACTATATATTACATTTTAAAAAGTTTTTTTAATGTGGGGTTCTTTATATTTTAATATACATGCAAAAAAATCTAACTGAATAATTTGCAAAAGTAACTTAAACATTCCTCTGTTCCTCAATGGTTAAAGTTTAATACTTTAATTTTGACAGTAATGGTACATTTATATAACGCGAAGAATTTACAATGAATTTCTTTGTTTGTTTTTTAATTCTAAATCTTCAGTTTATTGGAAAGTTCACAAACAAGGAATTTGCAATGCATTCCCTAATGTGTAATCAATTTCGATACTCCATAGGATGAGTATATGATGAGAAGTATTTATTACGACCATTTTTAAGTCATTTTTAAGATGGAATTATTGACTATGGAGTCAAACTCTTTCTAAACAATCAAATCTCGATGAATAAGTGCAATTTAGACGCCATTGTTTATGTTTATAAATGTAATTTGCCCGTTTCCTTGTTCAGTTAATCGTATTAACCCTGAGGTTAAGTATTCTGTTCTTTAAAATGTTTGCTGAATCAATATATTGTTAGATTCTTTTATTGGTTCATTACCTTTTCCCAAATAGTACAAACGCTGTTATTCACAAAATAAGCATGGGATATCCCCCTACTATTATTATGGATTGTTAAATCAAATCTCGTGAAACATTCTCATTCTTGCAGTGGAAGAAGGCTTGGTTGCAATATTCTCAGTACTGGTACTTGTGAATACACGCTATTTAAAAGCAATTAGCTATTAAAAACAATGCACCATTATGAAGAACAGTTTAAAGGATTTAATTTATACATCAGATACTGACTTCTTTCTTGAAGTACACATATAAAAATCTGAATGACTGGAAGGTCGAGAAAGCATTAATAAGAAAGGAAGTTGAATCTGAAAGGTCATCACCGGCCACGGTACAACCCTTCCCGTGAGCCGCAGTTTCCGTCTTTGCTAAGGGATAGTAAATTCCATACGGTAATACATATGTACAAACCTAGATGGCTAGAATCATACACCATGCTGAAAGATTCTCATCCTCATATCTGTGTTGACCCAGGTGAGAATAATTTATACATATGAAGAATGTATACCTTTACCAATCCATCTTGGTTTTGAATCTACAATTACCACTATTTCGAAGTGAAGAATACTAGCTTACTGCAATTGCAAGCTATAATCAATTTTGCAAATATCAACCTTTGATATAATAAAAAATAATAATTTCCATCAAATAAAAATTAATTAATTGGTGTATACTTTCTTTAATTTTAAGATAAATGCATCAAACTGACGCATAATGTAGGCACTATAAGCACATTTTAATACTTAAGCTAACATAAAACATACTTATCTTATTGCCGTAATAGATCCATAATGTTCACTATAAATTTATCGCTATAATTGAATAACTGATAAATCCAAGCATCATCTGTTTTCTTCAAATTTCTGCTTCGTTTGTATGTTCTTTAATTGGGGACACTCATTAAACTAGTGCGATTCAGATTTTCAATTTAATATCAGCATTGCCTAAGTTTGTTTCCTAATGAAGCTAGAGCAGTGGAAAGCAATTGCGACTGAAAATTATTTATCATCATTTAATAACAATTCGAGCTCCTTTTCAAAGTACTTATTGTCGCTCATTTGTTTAGTTTCATTATTAATTCAATTTATTGTTCAACATTTATGCGATGCTGTTTTATTTCTTCGAGATTAAAATAATTATCATCATCTGACAATTCGTTAAAGTGTTGTGTTTCTTTTGGAGAAATAGCTATAATTATTTCGATTAAGAATGACCCTACTTAAGTATAATTGTCGGAAGAAATGTGAGTGTTATTAGCAATTATTAAGTCATAATAAGTTGATTTAATATTTGTGAAATCATGAGAAAAGGGCTAATACATAAAATTATAATAGTTACGATGAAAGAGCGAAAATAATATTATTTACTGAATTATAATCAAGAATATTATTTTACTTATCATTAAGCCTAACTCAAAGAACAAAAACCTCAAACAAAATTGAAAAGTTTTAAATACGCACTTTTTTTATTACTTTATAATAACTCCATGTGCTCTGGCTTCTTTAAATGGAAGTAATCAATATTTATTTTATTGTGGACTGTTTTGTATTAATTTTAATTTAAAGTGAGTCGAACCTTTATTAAAATCAACAAAAATTTATCGCTTAGTGCTAATCCAAAGTGAACAGTATTTAATTAGAAAATTTTATTGGATAATTTTAATTACTTTCTCGTATACGTAGTAAAGTGAAGGTATAATAATCGCTAAAAATTTCAAACTCGGAATTTTGGTGAATCGTTACGTTTTATACCTCCCTTACTCCAAAAAATTCGTTTTTCTTAAAAGAAATCTGACCGTCTATCTATGGCAACGATAGCTCAAAAATACCTTGTGCTTGGTGGTTGAAATTTGGCATATGGGTTTTGCACTAAATTTGCCAATTTCTGCCTAATTTTGAGTAACGCCTAATCAGAGGTTATCAGTTTGTCTGGATGTTTGGATAAAAGTTAACAAAATAACAACGAAATGAAAAGAACTAGATGGATGAAATTTGATACATAGAACTAGCATTTGCAGTCTAGACGATTATCAAATATTGAGCAAAAACGATTACCAGCAAAATTAACAATTATAAAAGGCAAAGTTAAAAAAATATATCGATATTTTGATCGATAAAACAATCACCGACAAAATCCATAATTACAAAAGGAAAAGTTAATCTATTAGATCGATATTTTGTTCGGTAAAATAATTAAGAGTAAAATACAAATTTACAAAAGAGAAAGTCAATGCATTAAATCAACATTCTGTCCGCTAAAACAATCATGAGTAACACTAGCAACTGCAAAATGGTACTTTAATCTAGATAAACGTTTTGCCACGGAAAACAACTGTAAATAATATCACCAAAATGGAATGTATTAATCTTCAAAAATCAAATGTATTAATCAATTATAATATAACTATAAAATAGCTTTTAGCAATACTGACATTTAAAAACGTTCCTAAATCTAAGAAATCAATGATTTTTTGGGATGAAACATTTGCCAATAATACCAAGTGGGACAAAATGGGGTGTTAAACTTGTCAATCAATATACATTTTTATACTCGGTAAAGCCATTAATAATAAGCTGTAATGTAAGAATTGGAATAAAATCTCATTAAGAAATTAACGAAAATTAAAATGTTTTCCTTCAGCATTTACATTCTGTGATTCTTTGTATTGGAATTGAGATAACTGCAAATATTTGTTTATTGCAAATGACAGTTTAATTTACTCGTTTCCGAATTATTATTGGTTTTCTGAATTTAGAATGCGATATAAATCAGGTTGATTCATATCACATTCTAGATCATTGATCAGGTTTTTATTATTCGTAGGATTCATAAAAACTATCTTGCAAAAAGAAAGAGAAAAACAATCAGTGAATTTACTTTATGGTTCATTTGCTGAAAATTTTTAAAAAATTGTCCAAAAATGGTGGAATGATAGTTTTGTTTAATAATCAAACTTTTAACATCAAATAATTCAAACGTATTGATAACCATTCTATATTTTGATAACTATAACTATATTTTGATAGAAATTTATAGTTTCTCCACTTTGATTTTTTTCCCAAAAATTTCCAAGTCCTAAATGTCTAGTAATTTATTAAACATCAGTGTTGAAAATAAACGTAATATTTAAGGACTCTGGCTGATAGCCAGAATGTTTTTTTTCCTAGATTAAACGAAGACAAAAAAAAAAGGGCAAATGAATTCTGCACCATAAACAATTTTGTGAGTAGATATTTAAATGCAAATCAACAGAAACTCCCCTTTTCAAAAAATATGGAAATGATGTTAATAGATATTATTTCCACTGTCTGTTTAGAGTGTTTTTAGATCTTCCTTGCTATTCACTTTTCCGATTTACTTCATAAAATATCGAAAGGGCTATTTATTGAATAAATGATAGAATCATTCTAACTTAATAACCGGTGAAGATAAGATATTATATTATTAAGACGGATTATTTATATATTTTTTCTTCAAACTATATTTATGCATATATCATAAAAAGGAAGTTGAAAACAAAATTAATCTTATTAATATCAGATTCCAATTAAATATACTTGGAATTACTGGTTTAGCATTTTAATGCAACAAACTTTAAAGTTAACTCTATCCCATTTTACGGTTTTCGCTCATTGTAAGCAATTTTGAAAGTACTGAAATGACTGAATACGCATGAGGTAAATATACCCCTCTCCCCTTAATTACCATTTATCCAATCCCCTTACTTGTACAGACTTGAATGAGCCCTCATTTGTATGGGAGGAAATGGAGGGTCTCCTCCCCTTTATTATAATATTTTTATATTCTTGACTATCCCTTCCTCTTAAGCGCTGCCTCAATCTGCTTTCACTATCCTTCTACTCAAAATAATTCTATTTAAAGTGTTAAAGAATTCATTTAACTCAAGTATCGAAAATTTCAAATTAACAACCATGATATAATTTATTTATTAATTAACTTTACATTTTATCCCATATTACATAATGGTATTATTTCTATATCGTAAAAATGGAAACACTTTTTAGATAAGTTTGCTTTAACTTATGATGAAAACTGGTAATTAGTAATCATATATAAGAATTATGCAAGAGGAAGACAATACCAATTCAAGCATTGAATTTTTTTCATGCAGAAGTATTTTATAAAATTTATTTTAAAGATGAAAGGTTATATCATATCTGTACTTGATTCAATTGATCGGTATGATATTTTAGCATTAATAAACCTACAAAACCGTACGTTCTTTTCACAATACTTTGTTCATGAAAAGTATTAAAAATCTGGGATACATGTTATTCATGTAGTCCCTTCGCTCAAACAATAAAAAATGCATATAATTGGCAAAAATTTTGAGAAAATCTCATCATCTTATGTTTAATAGCGCTTGGCGATCTTGGCGTAATCTGAAAATCTCCACATAAATTCAGTAACAGAATCGTTTCGAAATCTTATATAATTCAATTTGATGACCATAACGTAATCCGGAATTCGCTAAGTAAACAATTATCTTGGAAATCACATATTTAAAATTATTAAGTAAACCTGAAAGAAAATTAAAATAAAAAAGCATCAAATTATGCTCCATTAACAGGATTATTTTTTATTTCACTATGTGTGAATATCATGTTTTTGTTTGAGGTTTTGAAGAAACAAAATGCACGGACAAAAAATGTTGGTTTATGTTTTTTGAGACATCAGTTTTTCGCTTATAGGGCTATTTGAAAAACTATAATGAACATTTGGTGCCTTATCAACAAAAAAATGCAATTTGGCTTGAATGCCCACTATGTACCCATTTCCCCTATCTGGGCAATAAAGCACAATGTTGTAAGAAGCTATCGCCTGAAGAAGCATAAAAAAATGGGATTTAATATATAATAATAATTTTTTCCAATTTTTCTAACTGGCAAAAGAGGTTTTGAGGCTCTAACTATTTTGATATGGGATAAATAAATAAATATTGTTTTCTAAAAACTGGTGCATGCGTAATTTGATAGCCACGAGATTGTTTCAAACCGGCTTAAATTGATTAAAAATTAATTACGATAAATAATGATTCAAAAATAATAATATTCTCTCATGATAACAGGAAATTTGTAATATAAAAGTTAAAGTTTTAATTGCTTTCAATTATTTCTCAGCTTACATTTTTCAGTATATATATATATATATATATATATATATATACACTGATGAATGTATATGTACTGAACAAATCTCCACTGGATAAACATATAAAAAGCATTTCTCTTTCACCATTCTCTGAAAGATTCGTTTTTATGATTGGGTGTGATTCTGCCCATGATCGAAAGCACGAAAATTGATTTGTATTTATATGGCCTGAGTTAAGAACAGGTAATATATTCTTATTAACTTATTATATTCTTATTAACCAGATAATTGTTTTCACCTCTTCAAAATGTGTGTCTAAATTGTTCTCGAAAATTCATTGATGTCTTGGCTTATTGCTCTTCGCAAACAAACTCATCATAAAGCATGATGTACTTTTTCCATATCGCTTACACTCGTCACAAACAATTAACAGGTTAAAATTCCATATATTTAAAAAAATTCCCACTACCAATATTACTTTCTTTTTTGTACCCTTAATCAATCCACCTCGCTCCCGCAAAAGTATACATCACATAGTTTGGAATATCTGCCTTAAAATATTACCTTCATTTCTATTAGGCATGGTTAACTGGAAAAGCTCCGCTTCAAAAAGAAAGAAAAAAGCAATCTATCAACCTGACTACTGATTACGTAACTCTATCACAGCAATTCAAAATGAAAATCCAATCGTCAACGGCAACAAACAAATATCTTATATCTCAATCCAATCTTGAGAATACGATAATATAAAAACTATACTTGCAGAAAAATATTATAAATCACAAAAAAAGACCGTCTACGTATTACGTTACGTCTTTCGTCTCTATCTACCAGTCTTTCTACTCCAGAGCATTTCGTTTCCCAGTTTTCCCCCATTGCATGATGGGACAATCTATTTTACTTGAACGCACAAATCTCCGCTGGATAAACATATAAAAACCATTTCTCTTTCACCATTCTCTGAAAGATTCGTTTTTATGATTGGGTGTGATTCTGCCCATGATCGAAAGCAAGAAAATTGATTTGTATTTATATGGCCTGGGTTAAGGAAGCTTGTTTGTTTTTAATAATGTAAATTCCAGTCGCTTTATAAATCGTAAAAAAATGTGATTTTGTCAAATTTAACTTTTGAATCACCGACTGATATGATTCTTATGGGAATAGATATGAAGTATTTTAGTATTTGAAGCGAAATTTTTGCAATCGTTTCAAAATAAAACTTTTATCTTTTCCTTATTAGTATTTTTGTGTTAAGTTAAAGTATACAAGCACTAAATTAGAAAAAAAATTGAAATAGAATAAAAGTTTTTTTTAACAAATCGCATATTATTAAAAGCTGGTATGCATCTACAATTGGTGTTAGACAATCTTTTGCTACGAATATAGAATAATGATTCTCAAATTCCTGAAGAAGTAATTATTTACTTAAAGAATATTGATAATAATAAAATGATGTTTATAATATAATGCTTTTGCACTGATTTTAGGGGGGGGGGGATAATTATTTGGTAATTGATATCAAAATGCAAGCTCTGCATATTTGCTATCATTATATTTTATATTGCAATTTGTCTTTTGATAACTAACCACTAATGATGTGTTTGACACAAATGTGCAATACGCATACCGATCTAAACCTTATAAGATAACTTGTAAGGTTGTAACTTAAACTCTAAAAATTATTGATGAAAAAGAAATTGCAAGGAATAACTTACAGCCGAATAAAAATTTCCAAAGCCAATAAATTTGTAATAAAGTTTAATTTCAGACTTTAAAAATTTTTATCATTTTCGCTTCTATTCTTTAAGTCAATAGTTCGAATCATCCATATAATTAAATTCAACTTTTTTTTGCATTCTATTTACTATAGGGGAAATGGAGAAGATATCTAATTCGATAGACCGTATGAACCACGCGGCATTTAACTTGTAGATGGGAAATCCTACCACAAGCAGCTCCTTTATTAGCCACAATTTGGCAGAGACATTATCTCCAACACACTCTTAGTAGTTGGAATATACTTCATATTTGTAGCTAAAATGAAGTTTATAACACAGAAATGGAAAACACAACCAATACCAAAATATTTTGGTACTTACTGTGAACTAATTTTGGTCTTTTCAGTACCTGATTGGACTAATCTAATTTTTTTAAAATATTTTATTTGACTAATTTATGACTTTTTGATACTTTATTGGATTAATTTTGAACTTTGGACACTTTATTGGACTCATTTTGGACTTTTTGGCACTTGATTGAACTGATTTTTCCCCCTGGCTTTGAAAATTTTCAGTTTGGTTTTTTAATTTCAAAATTTTTTTGAAATTTCAAAATAACAAATAAACATTATTACTTTCTTAGTATTCATTATCATGTGTTAAAATGAAAAAATTCCTCCAAAAACATGAGTTAAAAATTTTTATTCTTTATAAATTTACAACGAATCCCTTTTGTTTCTAGATATAGAATTAAAATTTCGTTATTTTCGATTCTATTGTCAATATCTTTCATTGAATAAAAAATAACGTCCTGCAAGGAAAGAGTTCTTTGAATTTTTCAATAAGCGTTTGAATGAGAATGGGGTATTTAAAATAAAACCTATTTTTAAAAATATTCGGAAGTATTTTGAATAAAATCTATAATTAGTTCCAAATGTTAACATATCACATAACAAATTTTAACATCTAATCGATATAATAGCAGCGAATTTTTTTATAAAAAATATGCATCTGATTTTATCATTAAAGACTAATATAATGTTTAAAAACATGTAAAAAACACACTATTCATGTGAATCCTAATTTCATATTCAATTTTAAATATCTTTTTTTTCTGTGTCTATTTTCTTCTCTTTATTTTTTAAAGTTTTCTTTCTCTTTAATTTTTTCATTCAATGTAGGTATTTCTAGAAAAGCAGACGATATTTTAATTCGGTAAATATAACAGTGATCAACGTTTTGCTGTTTTTGTTCGTTATGATTTTATATTTCGAACGATTTAATGAAAAATAATACATTTTTTTGGTCAGAAAAAGTATTTTAATTTTGGATATAGATTTATTTTGAAAATATTATCACAAAACATACAATCCCAGAAAATAATTTGCTTTATTTTACATAGCAAGTTAAATACAATATAAAAAGAAGTGTCCTCGATTTTGCTTTAAAATCAAAACTAATAATTGAAAGAAGTAAAGCGTGTGTACCTTCTGAACATTTTTGATAAAATTTATAAAAAATGTTGGTAATAAATGTCTTTGAAATTTTATTTATTTAACAGATTATCTTCTGGCTATTAAAGCTTAATTTATGTAAATTTAATCAAACTTAAGTAGTAAACGCATAAAATTTATTATTTTTTAATGTGGTACTATTAATGCCAATACATATGATTAATTAACTGAAAAATAAGATAGATGAATTGTTAGAAATCTCAAAACTAAAAGAGTTTTTTAGTTATCTGTTGTTCAATTATTTATTTTCTAAAGAATATCTATATTTGAAAAGTTTTTGGAAAAATATCACAGTTTTCACATATCCTCAATCATTTCATTTTTAAATTATACATTCAAATCAACTCTTCTGGACAGAATATGATTTAGTCCTTACTTTAAAATGATTTTGTTTTTAAATTTTTAAATAATGCAGTGTTCAAAGCTTTAATAAATATTCTAAATGTTTTTCTTTAATAAAATCACTTGTCAAGGAACGAATTTAATTAATTATCTTTCCTCATTTTAAAATTAATTAAATGAGATTTTTTCACATGCTTAAAAATTCTCTAACAATACCGGTTAAATGTTTCGGAGAATTTAAAGGAAATATTTTAAAGTAAGGAAGAAGGGAATCCTTTAAAAATTAAATTTTCTGCTCCACTTTTAAGACTTTTGAAACAAAAAAGTTAGTGTTCAAGAACTTTGTACATTTTACTGGACGTCCCGTCTAATCGATTATTTTCCCTTCTGAAGAAATCGATATAAGAGAATCGATTTTTTTAAAAATGAGGTTTGAAAATTTTATTGAATACCAGCGAATTAATTAAAATTTTCATTGAAGGAGTTTGCAATTTACATTATGAAAAATTGTTTTAGTTTTGAAAGTAATAAGAGAATATAATGCTTATCAAAATATTTCTTACTTCTAAGTGAAACATTTTTTTTAAAGGAGAAGACTTTGAGAACTGTTTTGATACGAGAATTAAAATTAGAGGAAATATATCATATAATTATGCTTCCTTCAATATGTTGTTGAGTGCATTTTCGACATTGAAACATAACGTATATTAAATTCAAATAAAATTTTATTGACACTCTTGTAAAAGGAAACAATAGTCTGAACTCGTACATGTAGATATTATTTTCACAGAATATATCTTTATTGGATTTGCGAAATGGACTGAAGCATTAACTGATTTAGCAATTTAAAATACCTATTAAATAAGTTGTTTCGATAAAAATAACTACTATAATTTCAGGAATATTATGTGTAATGTCTCGATTAAAAACTATAGAATTCATTACAAAGCATATTTTTCAAATGAACTTTTCTAAACAGGAATTCAAAGATTGTGAAATATCTTACTTCATTTGCCATTGAATCAATATTTAATATAATATTTCTAAATTTATTTTTTCAACATGGTTTAAATGAAGATTAGCCTTTTAATTAGTACTGGAAAATGAATTTTTAATTAATTGAGTACTTTCTTAAAATGATTCAAATTTGTTTTTTGTTGTTGTTGTTGTTGTTTTCAAATTCTGACGATAAATTCCCCTTAAATACTTGAGAGCTTTTTAAAATATTGCTTTTAATGAAGGAAAAAAAAGGAAGTTAATCGAAATTAAAACTCTCCAACACATTTCTTAAGCTGTTCTCTTAAAACCTTATCGCGATTGAAAAACGTTCGAATTCTGAAGGATGTCCTTCTTTATCGATTTTTCTCTTTCTTGTTTGGAAATCGATTTAAGAGAATGTAATTTAAAAATGAATAAGAATTAGGAAAAACTTGAGAGTTCTGTTGTGTTCTGTCCAATTAACCGAGGTCTTCAAATATTTCTTTTGTTGTTCATTTATCTGTTCAGTTAAGTTTAATTAAAATGAATGTTGAAAGCGATTAAATCTTGTACTTTTTAATGAACATGATTTAAAAGAATTTATTGATCTTTGTGTCATTAACGCAAAGATCTCGTAACAGATTTCATACATTTTGTTCATAGATTTCGCTTTCAATTTAAAATTTGCTTTTAATGATTTATTTAGAGTGAGACATATAAATTACAACATGATTTCAGGCGATAAATTCTATTATTTTGAATCTACAAATCCAATAAATCTATTCTTGTATATTCTAAATTGTTTGAAACAGTAAAATGGATATATTTAAAAACTACATCATCGCTATCTTTATTTTATTGAATATAGAAATTTTGTTTCTCGACTGATTCTAAAAGCTTCCGCTCTTTTATGCATCCGTTAAGATGGGGTGAACAGGGGTGAGAAGAAAGATTTAAAAATAATAGGGATGTTTTCAATTAGCAATCAAATAAACTGGGATTACTCGCGAACTTATGATTTGTAAGTACTGCAGATAAATCAGAATACGGTCGGAAAGAGATACTAATTCACAATAAAATGTTCCAGAACAAACTTATTTACCTTAAAAGGAGGTTTAAACATTAAATTATGATGCATAAATGAAAGATGATTGTTCTTAAAATTTGTTTTAAATAAGTTTTTTAGAGAATAATAATAATTTTTTTATGTGTTCAGTATAGCTTTCATCATTTTCTGAGAGCAAATTAAATCACATTACTGCATTCTCAACAGTAGCTCTTAACATATCAGGAGGAACGTTACGCACACGTCGATGTATCCCATCTTTCATTCGGCCAAATTGTTTTGATTATCACCATAAACAGAGCTTTTGAGATAACACACATTGTACATTCTTTGTAACATTTTCAGAAACTAATTAACACAATTTAAATTGGTGTTTTCATGTTTTATTTTGCTTAGCAATACTCATACAGCGCCATTTCATCCCTGGTGGTGATTTTTAACTCTTTCCTTATAACGGCAAAGAAATTTCTGTGACAAACATTAAATTATTACCAAGTTTAATAACATTTGGTACAGTAGGTTTCCCTTCAATAAAGATTTAAAAGTGGGACTTTAATTATAACCATCCTGTATTTAGCAGTACTTTTGGATTTCTTAATGCAAGAATAATAATAATTTCTTAATGATGCATTTTTTAAGAAGGGAAATTTAAAATTCGGCGCCAAATATTGTTTAATCAAAAATTTTAATGATGAATTCAGAAAGATATCAGAAGTTAGGATATTTTTATAGATATTTTTTATTATAGATTTTTTTCTCCGTTTTAAACATTAAAGTATAAAAGCTTACCTCAGATAGATACCCCAAAGAGATAAACAACAAAGAAAGATTCGGAGGAAATTAAATATTCTATATCCGGGCGACGTTGATTAAAGTTCTCATCGTACCATCAATTGAATCCGAAATTTGTCAAAATTCTTCCTCTGCTAAAAGAAAACTGAACTCTGTCGAAAAGAAATTCCTTTGTTCCGATATTATACTACCAAGGAGTAAACGAGGAATTCTGATTTTCGGCCTTGGAACGATAATCATTTAGGAATGTTTCAATTTTCAAGAAACAAAGGATTTTTTTTTCATCTTCCTTGACAGAAAATCAGAAGGGTGAATTTCTGAGACTAGATTGGACGAACGGAGCGAAAAATTCTTTGAAAGAAGGAGATAATCGAAGAAGTTGTAAATTCTTTGGACAATAAATGATGAAGTTCTGGTCTGAAAAGTGTTGAATGAGTTTCATGACATTTTCTGAAAAGTTCAAGAACTGGTTTCTGATTTCGTTTCTGCTTTCTTGTTTTTAATAGACTTTTCTAGTGAGAAAGATGTGCACTATTTATCGGTATCATGTTTTATAGAACTGCTATTTTGTGATATTTACTCAAAACATATATTTTTCAAATTTTATTTAGTGAGTACGACTATCATAAATTCAATTTCCAACTAAGAGTCAAAAGCGAGCTTTTACGTTACAGATAATAAAATAACATGTTTTTTTTTTTATAATTGAAAAGAAGGTTTGAAGTTATTACACAATTTTACAAAAATCAAAATTACTTATTTTATATTTCCTTCCCTTCACAGTTTTTTGCTTCTTTAATAGAAGGATAAAGAAATTGTAACTGATTTGAGTTGATTGTCTCAGTGTGATAATTGTACATTTTGAAGTAAATAAAAATTATTTATTTGCTCTTTTCGTTCCTTCAAAAAGTTTGTTCCAATGATAAATAAATAAAGCAACTTATTTATTTTATTGTACTGTTTTATTTTATTGTATCTTTGTGCAAACTGCATAATTGCACAATTTTAAATAAATCAAAGCAATTTATTTGCTTTTTTATTTCCTTTACAGTTATTGGCTCCGTGATAGGAGGATAATTGATTTGGTTTCTTTGTATTTTTGTGCAAATTGTACAAAGGTGCAATTAAATAAAAAATATAAATATATTTTTGTGCATTGTTTAGTTATTAAAACGGATTTTAAATTTCCGTTTTTAAAGGAACGCATGGGTTTTTAGTTTTGGCTTAGGTTGTTAGTTATATTTAACGTCCCGTTATAAAGCAACACTAGGGCTATGTTGGAATGGATCTCGTAATTTTGAATTTCTGTCAGATGAAGAGAAAGACACCTGTTTGGTCCAGAAGGATGTAGCTTTACAGTTGAATCGGGTTTTGAACCAGAAATCAGAGATAGTTTAAAATTTTTGTCTCTTGCATTTGAAACGGAAATTTTCATATAGTGATTTAAATGGCGATCATAACACTAATGATGGCAAGGTGGATATATAGCTTTCCCTGTCGCCAGTAAAAACCATGTAGCATGATTTCAGATATTTTGAGTGGTTGGGGACTTCTAAATGAATTAGAATTCCGTTGAAATTTAAATTTAATCTTTCTGTGGGCTCAATATTGAGATATGAATGATATATATTGGCTATCTAAATTTAATATTTTATATATATAACTCATGAAATAACATCTTCACAGTTTTAAAAGTTTCATTATCAGATCATTAGTTAAATAGAGGTTTTGATATCCATGATCACCATGGAAGGCTTCATATAATGATTTCAATGGCGATCACAACACTAATGATGGCAAGGTGCATATATAGCTTTCCCTGTTGCCAGTAAAAACCATGTAGCACGATTACAGATCTTTTAAGTGGTTGGGGACTTCTAAATCAATTGGAATTCTGTTGAAATTTAAATTTGATCGTTCTGTGGGCTAAATATTGAGATATGAATGATATATATTGGCTATCTAAATTTAATATTTTATATATAACTCATGAAAATATCTACACAGCTTTAAAAGTTTCATTATCAGATCATTAGTAAATAGAAGTTTTGATATCCATGATCACCATGGAAGACTTCATATAAGGCAGTGTTTCTCAACGTTTTAGTATTCACGGCCCGATTTTCAATCATAAGTTTCATCGCGCCCCCCCTCCCCACCGCATACAATAAAATGTATACAATAATAATGAATTTTGAGTATTTTGGCGCTTAACCTACACTACAACCTTAATTTTAAACTTTACAAATTACCAAGAATACGGAAATTTATTGACATTTTGCAACACCGATCCCCAGCATTGAAAAAACAAGAATCATATGCCTTTTTATTGCTCTTGCGTCCCGCCATGTCGGGAATTCTCACGGTTTCGCGAGAAGTTTCGATTCGTCTGGAATTTGTCTGGTCAGCTTAAAAGTTAAGTTAGGAGGGTGAGCAGATGTGAACAAATGTTTTCTCAAAGGGAGAAGGAGAAAGTTAGTTCTATGACGCCAATTTCTATTCCAGACAATCGCATTCGAGTCGATCCTTCTATCGCTATTGAATCTATTCTGAATGTGTATATTGTATATATTTTCGTGTAATTGCAATTCACCGTATTAAATATTCAGGGCAGCAGACTTATGCAGAATCATGGATAAATTTTTAAGCTGGCGTAAGCGAGCATTAGACGATAGACAAGCATCAACAAGTACACAGACGAGCGTGGTTCCGAAAATAAAATCAAGAAAATATTCTCAAGAATACTTAAATTTGCGGTTCACTAGTACTGAAGTAAATGAAGAAGAAAGGCCCCTGTGCATCATTTGCTCAAAAATGTTGGCGGCAGACAGCATGAAACCTAATAAACTTAAACGACATTTGGAAACGCTTCATAGTGAGTACGTAAACAAACCCAGAGAATTCTTCGAATTAAAATTAAAATCATATGAAAAGTAAAAATCATTGTTTAAAAAAACTTTGCCAGTGAATGAAAAATCTTTAATTGCCTCTTACAAAGTTTCATATAAAATAGCCAGATGTGAAAAGCCTCACACCATTGGTGAAGAGCTTATTTTGCCAGCCGCAATTGAGATTGTAGAAATTATGTTTGGAGATAATTTTGCAAAACAATTGCAGTCTATACCTCTTTCAAATGATACTATTGCCCGTCTAATTGCTGATATAGCTGAAAATGTAGAGTGTCAACTTTTTTCGAAGTTACGTAACAAATTGCTTTCAATACAACTCGGTGAGGCAACAGATAGTAATAAAGATGCTCATTTCATTGCCTGAGTTAGATTTTGTGATGATTTGTCAGTAGTAGAAGAATTAATTTTCTGCAAACCAATAGAACTCAAAGCAACAGCACTGGCATTATTTGTTGTATTAAATGATTTTATAAACGTGGCAAACATAGAATGGAAAAATTGCATCGGAATATGCTCCGATGGTACTCGTTCTATGTCCGGAAGATTCCAAAGTATTCAAGCACTTACGAAACAAAAATTACCATGGTGTGCCTGGACACATTGCATGATCCACAAAGAAGCTTTGGCTTCCAAAGAAATGAGTCCTGGTTTGAATATTGTGTTAGCTATGGTTGTAACCATAGTAAATTATATATAAATGAGACCCCTGAAATCAAGAATCTTTTCCGCACTTTGTAAAGACATGGGTGCAGTATATTCAGCGTTTTCTATTTTATTGCGAGTCAAGATGGTTATCACGAGGGAAATTTTCGAAACGTGTTTATGATTTAAGAGAAGAAATCGCCGGTTTCCTAGAAGAGGAAAACAGACCGGAAGCTGAGAATTTTCGCGATAGTTTATTTGTGATGAAATTGAGCTACATGGTCGACATATTCGAGAAATTAAATAACTTGAATCTTCAACTGCAAGGAGCAAATACACATATATTGGATACGAGTGATAAAATTAATGCTTTTTGTAGGAAATTGGAATTGCGGAGCAGAAATTTAAAGCAAGAAAGCTTAACAATGTTTGCAAATTTGAATGATTGTATTAAAACCTACAAGGCTGAAGAACAACATGTAAAAGTTGTTTTTGTAACCATTGAAAATCATTTATCATAGCAAAGAATTTAAAAAGTACTTTTTTGTTGACGAAAAGCTGATATCAAGTTACAAGTGGGTGAGGGATCCATTTCAAAATACTCCTGAGGGATTCTCAATTGAAGAGGAAGAAATCTCCATAGACTTCACGGTAAGCGGCGAAACCAAAAGACAATTTAGTAATAAATCACTCTTTGAATTTTGGGCAGGAGCGGATGATGAGTTTTCTACACTGAAAACAAGGGCATTTTGCTTTCTGCTACCATTTTGAAAACTGGATTTTCTGCGTTGACTTCTATGAAGACAAAATATAGATCTCAGCTAAATATACAAAAAGAACTGAGAGTGTCAATTTCTGATATTAAATCCTCCTGCGAAAAACTTTGCTCTGCATGAGAGGCCCAAGGAAGTCACTAATAATTATTAAATTTGTTTTTCATTAAGTTGTTTTAATTTAATAAGTTGATTATTAAATATGTCGAAATGTATTTTGTTTTGTATGTGTGTGTTCCCTCCTTTCAGTCACTTAATCAATTTTTTTAAATCACATTTTCTCTTGGATATGCTCGCCTCCCCCCCCCCTTAATGCTCTCGCGCCGACCTAGGGGGCGCGCCCCACAGATCGAGAATCACTGATATAAGGAATTCAATAGCGATGACAGCTAGAAAGCTGATAAAGTGGATATATATAAATTCACCTTGCTATCAGTATAAATGTTTGATATGATATTCTGGTTTTGAGTGGTTGATGATTGTTCATTCAGTTAGAACTCTTTCAAAATGTTGCTTTAATCATCCACGGTTTCAATATTTGCATTTTAGTTGTTATCTGGGTTTAATATTTTTTATACAAATTATGAAATAATTTAAAAGTTTGAAATACTTTAAAAGTTTTATTATCTTCTTTTTACACAGATTGTGCGCAAAAAAAAAAAAAATTGACGGTATTAATGTAGCTGATAGTCAAAAAATACTTTTTTCTCTAATGTTTTAACAAAGAGTTCCGAAAATACGAATTTGTTTTAAATTAGCATGAAAAAAAATTCATCAGAAAATATAGGCCCTGTGTAGTATTCACCAAAAGATTCCTGAACGATCAAAATAATCTAAAAGAAAAAAATGGAGAAATACAGTAAAAAAGAAAAAAAAACTGACAACTTCCGAAATTGTGATAAAACCAATTACCGATTCCTACTAAAAAAATCCTGCAGCCTTCAGTTGCAGATGAAGAAAATTAATTACTTCGCATTACTCTCTAACGTTGATTCTACTCAGGAGAGTACACTCAATTATTGTTAAGCTTCTGAAACCTTAATTCAATAAATCTTGCTTATTTAAATTCTACTTTTATGATGCATAATTTAAATAAAATACTAGTGAAAGGAACTTTCAACTAGAAATTAAATTAATTCTCAGTGGATAGAATGTTGATTTTAAATTCGAATGAAACGTATTTTTTAAAAAAATATTGGATATCTTATCGGAGAACAAAAAGGAAATAGAATATGCAAACAATTTTATCTTCAGAAAAAAATAACGATGAAGAGAAATGATATTTTCTTAATACTTAAGTAAATTAATTATCAATTGCATTTCATATTAATTACCTGGATATTATTTTCACTAAATGATGCTTTCACGATTCTTAGCGGTAGAATGTTATCATAGACTTATATTTAGTTCAAGAATCGGCATAATTTTCTTTTTTTCTTTCTAGGATGTGGAAACATATAATCTAGAAGATTTTAGATACAATTTCGTAAATATGACAGCTTACAGACTAATTGATACAGAGCACTGTAGCGTGAAGAAAACCTTGAAAGACATGGAAAAGTTTCAATCTATAGGTCATCATATTATAAATAAAACGAATGTTATAAAGGTAAGATAGACTTTTTACTTTATTTATTTGATTTTAAATAGATTATTTAGCATAATTATTTTATATGAATTTTTTAAAAATATATTTTTAATAAAATTCATTGAAAATAGATTAGGGATTGAATTATTATGGTACTAATTCTATAAAAAATTTACAAATTTAATCTCTGTTGATAGTAACTTATGCTTACAAATTACTTTAAGATATCTCAAAAATGTTATTTGATATTCAAATGCTATAAAATATCATGATATCAATTTATGATTATCAATAATGTTCCAATAGATAAATGTTTTCTGTATTATTCGAATCCAAAGACCTATTTATATTTATCATAACATTAATGAGCTAAGAGTTAAAATTTATTGTATTTTTTCGAAGAAAAAGAGCTATTTCTATTTATCATAATTAACGACAATGCGCTAATAGATTAAAATTTTCTGTATTATTTTGAAGCAAAAGTCGTATTTGTAATATCATAACATTGAAGCGCTAATTGGTTAAAAATTTCTAGATTACTTTATTTCGACTCAATAGATCTATTTGTATTTATCACAACAATAGTGTATTAATAGTATTAATAGGTTAAAATTTACTGTATTATTTGAAAAAGGTCTGTATTTATTATTGAAGTCGCTTTCTGTTAGCTCATATTCTCGCTTTTTAGACCGAGCCTGCTCTCATCTACGATTCGGTGTACGCCCTGGCATGGGGTCTGAACGCCCTGCAAGGCGGCACCACTCTCCGTCCAGTCAACGTTTCCTGCGAGGAAGAGGTGCCTTGGACAGACGGAAGCAGTCTCTTCAATTATATCAATTCAGTAAGTGGTTGCTTTGCATTTTCTTTTAAGTCTGTAAAAATATTACCAAAATTATGTATATCATACTATAAAGTTACGGAAATTGATTTCCGCTAAACCTCCATCTACGGTCTCGCTTATATAGGCGCGTAGGCAGACACAGACGATTTGGAAGAGCACAGGAAAGTGAATGCTTTTGTGGGGGAATTGGTACAGTTTACCACTATTTAATGGAATGTATTTCAATATCAGAGTTAAGAAAGGACTTGAAGATTGACAGTAATGATTTAAGTACAGTACTGATGGTACCAGATA
Organism: Argiope trifasciata; assembly: GCA_026543055.1. Lineage (NCBI taxonomy): Eukaryota > Metazoa > Arthropoda > Arachnida > Araneae > Araneidae > Argiope > Argiope trifasciata. The sequence goes on from JAPMOQ010013900.1 coordinate 1,131,330, forward strand.
ATCACAAAACCCTCTGGAATATGATGTTAAAGATTGACAGTTTCATTCCAACTGTTTGAGAGAGTGCAGATGGGGAAGAAGACAATCATTTACTGTCCCAAAAAGAATGCTAGTTTGATTGATCGGTCAATGTAGGGCTGGACAATACTTATTCAGCAGTCGACCACAACAAATCCTGTCAATACTGCTACGTTCAGTGGTGGCGGGGTGGTCGGCTGTATGCAAGAAGAAGAAGGCAGGCACAGACGCGGACGAAAAAACGCATAGCCGAGATGTACATATGCAATACTCAGGAGCATTTTAAACACATAACAGCCCACAATCAGTTGAACCACAGCAGCTTACATTCAGCAGGAAGAGATAATCCATGTAGCTATTCACTATCTCTCCCAACGGCTGCTATTCTCTACTGCCTCTAGGCTTTAATTTTATCCAGTTGCTGACTCATTATCATTCGCCTTTGTTACGTTGAATAGAAGTATTTTCAAATATACTTCTTTTGTCCATATTTTCTTTTAATAGAAACAAAATGTAACGATCAAATTGTTCGCACAAAACTTAGTACAAAGTTGGTTGAAGAAGTTTTATGAAATCGTAAATGAAACTCTAGAATTCTTTATATCTTTAAAACCAATTAAAATGTCTAATTAACTCAAATATAGACTTTAGACTTGTAACTCTGGTGTAAACAGTTTTTAAAGAAGAAAGCCATCTTGATATTTCAAAGAATTTTGTAGAATGTTTCATTATATTTTAGTATGCTATTAATGTAATAAAGAAAATGTTTCATTAAATCAAAAACCAATACAAGCCTCTTCTTGTTATTCTACAACTCTCATGTAGAAAAACTTCGTTCGCCGTTATAAAAGCATATTTATTGGTGATAACGCAGTTTCTAAAATTCATCGACCTTTTTATTAAAAAATATTTCATATATATAATACTGCCTGCCAAAATTACTCAAAATTAATTTATGCTATTATGAATATGTTTTAATGTTCTTCAAATTATTTTATACATGTTTCTAACTTTTGTAGCGTTTTTTTTTTAAATTCTAGGTAGAATTTTGTGGTCTTACAGGAAAAATACAGTTTAAAGAAGGTCGACGCAGTAATTTGAAGCTCGATTTGTTAAAACTGAGACAAAATAGCATGGAAAAAGTCGGAGAGTGGTCCACGAATTTCGGTTTGAATATCACTAATCATCAAGCATTTCATGAATTCGGCACAACAAACATAACACTGAGAGTAACTACTATCGAAGTAAGTATAAAATATTATCATATTCAATGACAATATTTCACTAAAGAAATTTAACGAAATTTTCACTAAAGAAATTTTTAGTTAATTCATGAATAAAAAGATAGTGGTGCCCTGAAAAACACTGACAGATAGGTTTTCTTTAAAGAAAAAGTATCTCATTTCGAGCTTATACCAATTTTGAAATGCCTTAAACGATTTTCTTTTCTTTTTTGTATACTGCTAAATTTTTCCAAGCTTTTTTGAATAAACAGGAGAAAAAAAACTAACGAAATATTGAACAGGTTCTTTAAAAAAATTTATATTTTTATAGGTCTATTTGGTATACATTTTTATTTTGTTTGGTCTATATTTGGTGTATTTTTATTGGTCTACATAAGTTTTAAATCCATTTTAGATTTTGGATGCTATTTTCAGAAATTTAAAACTTTTGATATAATTTTTTTAATTAAAACATAAATTGAAATCTAATGCATATTTTTGTTCAAATCTGATGTAATACATTTTTATATTTCGGTATTTGAACTAAAGAATAATCAATCTATTGATTCAGAAATAATTTCTTGTTGTTTTGATGCTTGTCAACGTTAAAAAATTGAAAATTTCATTATATTTATTAGTTGAACCCCAGTATTCAAAGAATACGGAGGTTTTTAGGTCATGAATTGGATAATGTATTTTTTCAGAGTGTTTAAAAATTGTTAATCAAATCAATTCATAAATATTTATGTTAAATTTTTGTACTTCTTTTTAGCCAATTAAGTCCCGTTTTCCAGTTCAAAAAAAAGTTAGTTGACCCATTTTAGTTTCATAGATGTTTTTTTAATCTTTTATATGTAAACATTCAAAAATTTAACTATTTTAGAGTTTGCATGTGTTTTTAAAATGTTTCCCTAATGCAAGCATATATTTAATAATAGCATTTAAAATATTTATATGAATAATGTTGGGAAGAAGCAGTAATACTGCTTATAAATATCTGCACTATTATATGCTTCAACCATTACTGTTTATCCAATTAATAACAATTTATTTAAAATAATAAAAATTAAATTTTCAAAATCAACACTTTCAAGAAGAATTCTTAAAGAAGAGTGGAAGAATTATCAGCATTGCCATCCGTTTTATTATATAATACCCATCAGATCCCCATAAATCCTCAGACAAAAAAACTGGAAACATTATTATATCAAATGCAGTACAATTACCTGATCTCATATAACTCACACTCTGAACATATTTGCATATTTGTACCACATTAGCCTGTTACCATCTCTATAATTCTCCTATTCCTTTTATGTTTCTATAAAATACCCATGTGTAGAATTATGTTAAAATTATTTCACTACATTTTTTGTATATAATATCATATCTATGGTTGATAAATAAACGATCACGCCAGTAAACTTATTACGATAAAATGATTAGATATGGAGAATCTTATTATTTATATTTTTTACAGTCAGAAGCTAATAAAAATTGTGAAAGTTTTTTTCCAACACATTCTTCAGAAAATTAAATTAATTTAGTTAAATCGAAGTGATATTTCAAGATATCCAATTATAATTAGAATTGACCTAAATATCAATCCGTTTTCAAACGCAAATATTTAAGATACATTTGCAATTTTATTGAAAGTATTTGAGCATTTAGTATGATTTCGCAAATTTTTTTAGAGAAAATATTTGAAACTTTCTTGACAAATTAGATGCCAAGATAGAAAATTTCTATAAAGTCTAAAATAAAAGAGTTAGAAAGCTCTTATTAATAATATTTATCATTTTCCCTAGTGCAAAATAAAATAATTGCATGCATAAGTACAGTTTTAATTGCAATTAGTTGTAACCCTAATACAGCGTTAATTTTTCAAGTCACCTTTTAGATGCGATGCTCGAAAATAAGTTCAAATGCGTAAAAAACAAATACGTCAAATACTTTCAAATAAAGTGAACTGATATTATATGTTACACGAAAATATAACAGGGTGTAATAAAAATCGATAATCGTCAAAACAAGCTCCATTAATTGCGAAAAACGCGGAAAGCAATAGAAAATAGACTAATTGCTAAAAAGCAGAAATCACGAGAAAACAGTTGGAGGATTGATTTAAAGAAATCCCAGAGAGTTTCCTCCAAATTCAAAATTAGTTGGAACATTCATCATAATAAATCTTTCAGAAAATGTTGCTACTGCAGTTAGGAAAAATTGCAATTATTGCAAATCATGAGGGCAAACTGTATTTAATTGCAATTATTGCTATGGTTTCGTTTATAAAATGGATCAAATTTTAATCAGTTGCATAAAAAATATTTAATTTTGTACGTAGTAAAATATAATCTAAAGATTATTGTATTTTCTTAGGGCATGTATTCACGTTACTAAAAAATATAATAATTCTAGCAAATCAAGATCAGAAGATCACTTTTCATATCCTCAAATCAATAAACATCAATCGATAGCTATGATATAAATGGGAAAGATTCTAAATCTTCGATGCAAATAAAATATTAGAGATAAAATATCTTTAGAGTCAAATATCATTCCTTTTTACGAGAAAGCAATAACTAAAGAATCTTCCCAATAAATCCACAAAGAAGTAAAAGGGGCAAGAAAATATATCTAAACAGAGGTACTAAACTCTTCAATAAATTCCACCTTTTGAACATTTCATCGCCGAAGATATCTGACGAGTGAAAATTTAATGGAAATGACTCAGCAGACATAGCAAGAGCGTAAATCTGTGAAGTTCCTCTTTTGCATTAACCTTTGCTCCGGCTCGTCAGAAATCCATTAAGGATCTTGGATTCCCAAAATGTTCTTCTGGAAGTACAATGGAGTTGCATGTTCTTCCATGAAAAGGAGAGTTTACTAAAGAGGAATTAAAAGTCTTAGCCTTTCGCCATTCATTCTTTTAATCGAACTAAGGGATAGCATAGTCTAGCCTGAAGACACAGGAAAAGACTCTTTCTCTTTCAGGTTTTGCATTTTTCAATTATGAATTCTCTACGGCTCATTTCAGAATTCGTCGGAAGAAGATTTTGTTTTTATCTTTTGAGATGCGTTTATAGGACACGAAGTTAATGGAAAGTTTTAGTCAGTGCCTTAACTTTTCTAGCGACAATATTTAAGAGGGGTATTTATTAAGCTGCTTGGAGTTACGGGAATCAGATATTTGAGTTTATTACAGAAGATGGTTTTATATGTCGACGAATGTGTCGTGAGTAACTAAGTGGAATGAAATAAGTTGTCAAATGTTCTGTTAAGTGTTTTGAAGGGAGGGTTTAAAACTGTTAAGAACTGCAATAAAAAAATAAAAGTATTTCGTCGGTTCACTATTCAATTAATTATTATTTATAATAGTCAATTTAATCAGTTCCTGCAATGTGCTTTTAAAATTGGAATCAGACATGGAAAAAATATAAAATAAAGAAAATTTTACAATTCTAAGGAAAAATATGCTGAAACGCTTGTTATGTGTTATTGCTTTTAACTTGAACATAAAAATTAAGAAATCAGACTTTCACTCCAAATTTGAAAAATAATTGCTGAAGTCGATTATGATACAGATATCCATTGGACGTTTTAACATAATATTTTGCTTAATAGTTAGAATTACAGACATATTTGATTATAGCATAACATAACACTAAGTAAAGTTTTTTTAAAAATTATATTTGCATATAAGTGAATATTTATAGCATATATTAAAATTACTGAATTACATGAATTTCAAATGTTAAATGATTTTATGAATATATGTGATGTATCTATATTGTTTTGGCCAGATTAAAGAGTTTCAAAAAGGGAGAAAGTACATAGCATGTTATTGGCTTGTATACCACTTTTTACTAAACATGTGATAAAGAAATGTTCAATAAATATTTTGTATTTTTATTTGTTTGCAATTTGAACGTTTAGCCATTTTTCTTTCATCAAACTGGAAAAAAAGATAAATGCTTTTACCTTACAACGTCAGTATAAGTCATTAATTTTCCCCGTTTTTATTTTCTAATATTTTTCATAATGAATTTTCTACCATCCGTTTCAAACTTTATTTGATGAAAAGACTTTTTTACAACTATTTGATGAACAGTTTATTCAGTTAATGGTTGACTTCAGTTTGTAACTATTACTTAGTGCAGCATTTTCAAGCTTGGTTTTATTACTTGGCTCTAAGTTAAGGGAATCGAATCTTTTAGCAGATTACAAAGGTCTTGTTTCTATTTTTATATCAGTAGAAACTAGCCATGTTCAAAAGATTTAAATTTTGAGTTATTCCAAGACTGTTATTGTATAAAAAGCAATATGCATTGAATAAATATATCAAATTATCCATAATCATATTGTCATTTTTATAGGCACAGTTAAATTTGCTTCCTTTTATTCAATAAGATTGTACTACTCTTGAAAAAATGAAAGTCTCCTTGAAATTACTATTTTTTTTATTTGTGTTTGTAAAAGTATTGAAAGAAAATAACAGGAAGTAATTAATTTAAGTTAAAAAAGAATTTTAAAGTATGAAACTAATAGAGAAATATTAAAAGATTTTTTTTATAATTTGAGAATTAAATGTGAAATAATGATAGCTTTATACATCATAAATAAATTGTAGATTTATCCTTGAAAGTAAAACATTTATTATGTTTTATTTTAATCTTTTATTAGCTGATGGTTTATACGAAATTACGAATGAACTAATTTCAAATAAAAGACGACATAGTTATTTTTAACAAGATTTGAATGACCTCGATTTGGAACAGCTAAAGTCAAAGAAAATCAAATTTGTATTATATGAAATTATATATGTATGGTTATATAAAATGAAAATTACATGAAGTTCATCGTAAGGTAAATTTACTATGAACTTTCTAAACTTGGAATCTAATAAAAATGTATCTGTTTTGGTGAATTATCTAACTATACCCACATTTTCAATTACGTCTTTTCTATTTTCTCTTTTTTTTCTCATTATACTTCAAAAAAGTGTTTTTATTTATTCTCACCAAAAGAAAAAAGAATTTTTTTGAAACTCTGACTTCTATCTTTTGTCTTTAGCATTGATTAACCCATTTACTGCCAACGAAATTTATAAACTTTTAAATTAACATCAGTTTCCTACAAGATATCTCGTAAATAACAGTGTATAGGTTAATATATGTTTATAACCAAATTATTAAAGAAAATAAAGTTTGGGAAACTTAATACTTTCAATAAATAACTTTATGATAGAATGATATATTCAAAACTCTGTCCAGTTAAATATTGCTCCGAAACATATGATACATTCTACAGTAAGTTCATAGTCTCATGTTAAACAAATACGTTCTCAACTTGAAGCTGAAAATAAACAATGATTTGTCAATGTAAGGAACATGCAGAGTAAATATATTAGAGTATATTTATAGCACGTTTGTATGCAATGCTTGAATCTAAAGGAAGAATAATATCTTTTTGGAATACGAATGCTCCTCCAAAAAGATAGTTTGTATAGTAATGTTGATTTATTTTACTCTGCATGGTATTAGCTCCAGACGAAACAGTTCTTAAACTAAGGGGTTTTTTTTTCCTTTTAACTATACATATTGCTCTCCCTAATCTTGATAAGATATTATGATTTCCGAATTGTTTAAAATTAGTATATATTTCAAGTTGTGAAAATACTCTAAATAATTTAAAAACTTATTTTCAGTGTTGTTTCAGCCAATAAATGTATTTTCGAAAAAAATGAAAGTCTACTTTTTCTTATATAGTAAGCTGGTACTCTAATATATCTTTAGTAAAATTATTCTTCACTAGCTAGCATTTTGGATTAAAAAAATTTTAAACACATTCAAAATGAAAAAATGATAGAGTTTTAAAACTTCGAATTCCATTGATCTGAATGAAGCAATGGCTTTTCGATTGTTAAATATTCCTCTAGGTAGCCATTAAAATAATATAAAGTAGTAAATTATTGTAATCGATTCAGTTTCATAAGCAAAAAAATTAAACCTTTTGGCTCATCAGAAATATTTTACTAAATATGAATATATCGGAAGATTGTGTAAAACTTGAAACTTCCTAATTTTTACAAAGATTACATTTATTGATATAAACATGATTTAAATTGTTCATATATTTAGAACATTCTTCCGTTCAAAGATATATACTTATTTCTAACAGCATAGAATTTCGCCATTGACATCATGATTAGAGAGTATATTCTGGTTAATGCTCACTAGTTCTGTCAAACCCAATATAATCAAGTGAATACGTTTATCAGAATTCAAAGACCGACACTTGAAAACAAATTATCTTTCTGCCAAAAAAAGTACTTTAAATTTATCTTAAAAATTTGTATTTATAAAATCGTTAAAAATAATAAATTTTCCTTAATTTCATTAGCAAAGTTATAAAATTTTTGTTTTCAAAATTTCGGGATGTCAACTTTTTTCATTAAATATGACTACTATTATCGAAGGAGTGCATAAAACTTAATATTTCCTAATTTTTTAAAAGATTACATTCATTGATAAGTTGTTCAGACATTTACGGCGTTTTTCCGTTTAAAAATATATACTTATGTTTAAAGGCTTAGAATTTCCCCATTGGACCCCAATTAAAATGTACATTCTGTGTATTATTTTCTACCCCAATAAAATCAAGCATATATTTACATATCACATATTTATATATCTGGTCTAGATCAAATATGTATTTACTAGAATTCAAAGGCTTTAGAGTAAATGTAACTTCGGTCCACATCAACTATGTTTATCAGAATTCAAATGCTTTAACTTTAGTGCGACGGTAGTCTGAACCAATTTTTCTTTTGACAACAAAAATGTTTTAAGCATATTTATTTTGTCCTTCTTGTTAAATGTGACATAATCAGCTTTTATTTCTAAATGAGTTGGTTACAATGAAATGAAATTTTTATGTCGAAACAAGTTTTGATTTAATAGTTTGGAATTTAATAAAAAATCTATATAGTATTAAGGTTTTAAATGACATTTCAAACAGCTGCCTTTAATTTTTCAAGGCACATCATTTCAGTTATCTCATGTATTATTTGTGTATTGAATAACTTTTTCCACCTGCATTATCTCAGGCGGATCCATACGTGATGGTGCGAGAGAACCCTGACCTGGAAGGGAACAGCCGGTTCTACGGGTTTTGCATTGATCTCTTGCAGAAAATTGCAGAAAGGCTGCATTTCGAGTACAATATCTATCTTGTGCCCGACCGGAAATACGGAGCCGTTGATCCGAACACGGACGAATGGAATGGGATGGTGCGAGAGCTTTTAATGAAGGTCAGTTGCAGTTCAACGGTGGATGCATCAGACGTAGCAAAAAATATATTTTCAAAGTCGAGTTTGGAGCAAAATGCGAAAACTCGTTTTTATATATTCACATTCTAAACAACACTGTTGGATAACTCAAAAAAATATGTATGGTATTTTGCATAAGAAAGGAAATAAAGATAAAACACTGTACACTGCAACGTATCTTACATTTCAAATATTGAAATGCTTCGCTTTATTTTGATACAATTAAAAGTCACTACATAAATCTTGAATTACGTGTTTGATAAAGGTATAACATAAATTAATAATAATGATTATTATTAATTACAAAAAAGGAAAAATAATATTATTTAAATTTACACCAACATAATATCCTCACAGCGCCCGATCTTTGAAAACGAGGAATTATCAAGTCTGCTTATCTGGAACAGGCTGTTTTTCAGTGCCTAAGAATTACATTAACGTTAGAAAAACTGTTTTTACTTCTAGGCATTCAAATAATTGCATTTATAATCATATATAATGATTTCATCGGAAAAATATCAAAACTTTTTTAAACAAAACATTATAAGATTTTTTATTAACTTTTCTCCAATCTTTACTGGACATTAAAATATTACATGACACATTATCATAAAGTAACTATACTACAATTTAAAGAAGAATTTTTTAAAATTTTCCTAATTTTAGCACTAATTTTTTGATACTGATTTTTTTAAAAAAATATTTATCAAAAAAGTACATGTTATTTTAAACCAAACTTTTTTTTTGCACTATATTACATGCGCATAATATACTGTTTCAGTATTTTTGAAATATAAATAAAAGCCGAGAAAAATATTTTTCTGCCGCTTAAGGTTATATAAAATGAAATCGGGAGTAAAAATTTTCTTAATCTTAACCCCATGTCTAAAATATTAACACAACCAATTCTACGTTTAAATTATTAAAATAACTAAATTTTTCGAAACTCATTTTTATCCACAGATATATCATTCACTTTCTTTTAGTTTTCATTCATCCAACAATTCATTTTCTTTAAAATTAGAATATTTTATTTTTTTCAACAATAATAATCTACTTTTGAAAAATAAATTAAATCTATCTCTTGAGGACATAAAATATGAGATAAGGGGGAAAACATCTGCTATGATCTTAAGCTGCATCTTTAAAATATTCCAACAACTAAGATTTCCAAAAACTTTTCTTATCCACAGAGCAATCATTCACATTCTTTTGGTCTTCATTCATCATGAATCGGTTTTCGCACTTTGTTTCTAGCCATTTCTTCTTCCATCAACTCATTAAATAAACTCCTCTTCAGCAGGACATCCGCAGCCATTAGTCAACACCCGTAGAACCGGCTTTTTACCACCACTTTCTCGCTCCTTCACTATCTTGTCTCTTTTCCTGGCTCTATTGCTTTACAAATCCTTATCCTTTTCCCAAATCAGTCCACGCCTTATGTGATGCTTAAAGCTGATCGAAACTTGACTGGGAACGACCGATTCGAAGGGTTCTGCATCGACCTGTTAAGGACAATTGCCGAGCTGCTTGGATTCAACTACGATTTGTACCTGGTGCCCGACAACAAGTTCGGGGCAGAAAACACCACTTCCGGAGAATGGAGCGGATTGGTCAAAGAGATCATTGAAAAGGTATTTTGCCACTTCCCTTTTAGCTTCTGCACCAATCAGATTGCATAGAGTAGTTCTCGTTATAAGGGATTAGAAAACTTAGGCTTTTTGTAAAGGAACTTCTATTCAGAGCATGACAGACAGTTCACTTTGTAGCCCTCTTCCTGGTATTTTTTATGAAAATACTTCACCCTTTGAGGAGTTTTTTTAATAGTTTTATTTCCATTCACAAATAATTCGAAAATCGATTTTTATGAAAGATATATGGAATCTGAATTTTACCTCACTGTTTTGTTTTATTGAATGTTTATAATATTTTATACTGGTATTTTTTTTTTTGTTTTTAATAATACACTTAATTTTTTGTTTGTTTTTGTGCAATAGCCTTATAATTTCTTTTACTTCATTTGATATTTACCTCAAAAATAATCAGCTGATCAGTTGAAAATGTTTTGAATGCCAATTAATTTTGTTTGCTTTTATAATGTTTGTTTTAAATGTTTTTGTTATAAATTAATCTTCATTGTTAATTTATGCATAAACTTTCTAGGCATTTTTTACTCTGTTTTTTTTAAATGAATAATCAAAGTATGGTAAATATTGTTTGTGTTATAGATTTATTCTAATTGCAAAATTTTTAATAAATATTTAAATATGCCTAAAAATTCGAAACGTTTTATAATGAATAACAATAATCAATTTTAAAACTTTTTATATATTGTTTATCATTATTGAATTCATGCTATAAAACTTTCTTTATTCGTATATTTTCAATGCATTTTGTGGTTAACAAGAAATTTTAAAATTGGGGCTGCATTCAAAAACCTATTGTGCTCCTCAGGCTTCCTTTAAATTGTTTTTTTTGGTATATTTAATTGTTTTCAAATAGCAATATAAAAAATATTAATAAAAATCTTCCTTGGTAATATTTGAGAGTAAAAGGAATTCCTTTTAAATAAAGTATATTGATTTTGATTTGTTGGATAATTTATTTATCATGCCGGTGTACCAAATTTTTGTATTGTTTTGACTTGTAACTAATGTGAAATATAAATATCAACACAGATGACTATAAAATATTTTTTCTCTATAAGCAAATATCATGATCCATTTTCATTTCACTTTCACACAAAAAATATACATATCTACTTGGAAAAAATAACGGTTCCTTTCAATCTACACAGAAGCCATAAAGAAAAAGGAAAATTTTTGAAAAGGAAACATGTTGAAAATAGATTTTTTAAAAGAAAATTTTTCCCAGATAGATATTATATCTAACGGAAAGTTCAGTATATAAGAATATTCTTCGCGCTAAGATTTCATCTTCTAGAAGAGTTAAAATGCACCAAAACGAATCTGAAATCAATCAAAAATGCATAACATATATGTATTAGATAATACTGTGTAATAATATATATTAGATAACCAAATAATTTTATTTAATTAACTTTTTAAAATTAAAAATTTTAAAAAGTTATCAATACAATGTAAATTTAAGAATTTGAATGTGTAAGATATTTTCAATAAAAACAATATTTAAAAATGTGTCCAAGAATATACGTAAAAATATAGAGCAAGTGTAAAAATATGATATGCTTCTTTCCAGAAAAAAAATGTTGAACAAAGGCATTTATTTTTAGTATTATATAACTTCACATGAATCTATCAAAAGTCGTATATGAAAGTAGAAATTGTTTTTTTTTAAATTATGTAAATAAAAAAATTGCGCCATTTTATCGTAACAACACATATTTCAGTTAATTTTTTTATAGGTTGATTTTCTCAAACTTACAGCTTTGAAACCAATATATACAAAATATTCCTGTAATTAATAAAATTACTTTTATATGCTATCCTAAATCCTATTTTATGAAACTAAAATTTAAAAAAATCGATAATTTAAAATTATTCACCAGCATATTCCCTTAAACGATACTTGAGTTGTTAAAATGACAAAGAGGTTTTTAGAGAAATTTAGCAAAATCAATATTTTTTCAATTCAATTATTGTAAACATTTTATTGGATTATAAGTTATTAATATTTCTGTTTCTAATTTATTAAATTACTTCCAAAAACAAAACAAACCTGCTGATTACAAAGAGGTAAGGGAATTGAGTTCTTCATAAATTAACTCAGGCGTTTTATTTAATAATAAAGAAATTCCCCCATCCATTAATAAGCATAATCAATTGTGTAAGGTCTACATAAACATCTGACATAAGAGCTTACTTCATTTTTGTTGAAGAAAATAATGGATTAATCTCCCTCGGAGCTTTAAACCACATGTGGTGAAATCACCTTTTCCATCATTTGAATTACATTATGTCCTTTGCGATTACCTATTCCAGTAATTGTTTGAGAAGATAAATACAGTATTCGCTTAATTCATTTTGTTAAGTGTTTATTATTGATAGAGATTATTCATCATCTGAATATTTATTGAACACATCTGGCAAATGTTTTCTTTTAAGTGAAAAATGAAAATAACTTAAAACTCAGTGCAATAAAAAGTCTTAATTTTGCAGCTGTTGCCAAAAATTGTTTACGGATTATACTGATTTAGCTCTTCATCAAATTAGGCTTAAAGGCTACATTAATTCAGTTGGGGTATATAGCTTTCATTCTCACAATGATTTTGTTTACTTCCTTTAAATATTCAAAAAAAAATCATTTAGATATTAAAATAGCAAATGGAAATTAAGTATTATTTAGGACTTGCAAAATAATTGCCATAATAACGAATGAAATGTAATGGATTATTTCAGTTAAGACAAAAGAATCAGTATATAAAAAATAAAAAAACAGTTCATAACTTTTAAAATTTTATCATTCTTTAATGCAAATACCTTTCTCAATCTAATAATTTTGATTAATTTAATAATTATAGCAGATAACGGTGAAAAAAGTATCCTCGAATAACTCAAGTATAAAATTATTCAAACACTTTACCAGGCATTGAAAGAATAATTGTTGATGGAAAAAAGTATTCGATATTTTCCCGATGTATTTGAATTTGCAAAATACACAAACGGAGTGGTTATGAAATCGCATTTCATGTTTGGATATTTTTGCGACTATTAAAATAAATGAAAGGGATATATCTAAATTTCATATACAGGGTGTCCCAAATTAAAGTTACCCTATTCAGAGCTACATACTACTGTAACTATTCGTCCGAAAATTCTGAAATTTTGTGTACGCCTTAATGAAGGAATGGGAAATACATTTTGCTAAAAATAAGTTCCAAATTTCACCACTAGAGGACGTATTATCAACTATTTCATTATAAAAATTACACATTAGCTTGGAATTAATCCAAGTCATGTTCGATATGAGGCCCACCATTGTCAGCTACCCTCAGAAATCTGAAAATGGCATGTTCAACAGTAGAGCGTAGTGTCAGCGTTGAAATATTGAACACTTGGCGGCAAATACAGGCTTTAAGATCAAGCAACGTTCTCTGATGGTCACGACCAACCAGATCTTTCAAATATTCCCAGAGCCAAAAATCGAAATGGATTAAGGTCTGGGGAACGTGCAGAGCAAGCATTATTGAAGTAGCGGCTTATTACTCTTTCTTCTGTAAAATGTGTTTTCAGAATATTTTTTACACAATTTGCAGTGAGTAGAGTCGGACCATCCTGCACAAAAAAGCTTTCGGTCAAGACATTGGCATGGTTGTAGAGCCGGAACAACTGCATTCTCCAATATCGATGCATATCGCTCTTTCGTAATAGTGCACGTCACTGCACCTTATGGAGTTCGTTCCTCAAAGAAGTACGGCTCAGAGGGTGGGCCGTGGTGGCCCAGTGGTAAAGTCTCGGCTTCGGAACCGGAGGGTTTCAGGTTCGAGACTCGATTCCACCGAAGATCCGTCGTGTGAGGGGGTCTCTTGCACGTTAAATCTGTCAGGCCAAAGTCCTCCCGCTGGTGTGGTGTGCTGTGGTGTGGAGAGGGGGGTGCCACTTCAGGTGTCGTCCTCGTCATCTGACCGTGGTTCAAAATTTCGAGGTCCGTCCCAAAATAGCCCTCGTGTTGCTTTAAACGGGACGTTAATATAACTGAACTGAACGGCTCAGAGGGTAGCTGACAATAGTGACCATCATATCGAAAATTACTTAAAATAGTTGATAATACGCCCTGTAGTGGCGGCATTTGAAACTAAATTATTTTTAGCAATATGTCTTTCTCATCCTTTTATTAAGGCATACCCGAAATTTCAGAATTTTAGGATGAATAGTTACAGCGGTATGTAGCTCTGAATAGGGTAACTTTAATTTGGGAACCCCTGTATGAATTATCCAATAAAAAGAGAGGCCCGGGAAAAATACTTAAAATCTTTCACATAATAAAAAAAAATAGTTCAAAAGTCACTTAAAGCAGAGTTTTTGACGTTGTCGAAAGAAAAAAAAAAGTAAGCACCCCCAAAAATGATTAAGAAAAACTTCCTCGATTTTCAAATGATTAAAAAAAAATGCACATATAATGAAAAGTATATAATACGAAACAGAAAATATTATCCGATTAATAAACAACAGAGTTGTTTTTTCAATATGGTGAATTTACCTATGTATTCCAGATTACTGCGCATTTTTAATGGAATTCGCCTCCTTATGTTTTCTACTATCTGAATATGAAATTTTTCATTTCTTTCATTCGTTTTAATTGCAGATGTGTCCGAACAGAGGAGGACATTTTATGGCTAATATTATTTACATTTCTAAATTAATCAAATATCAGTTACTATTTCAAAAATCTTTATAATATTATTTCGAAAGATGTTTAAAAGTATATCTATGCATTTCGTGCAACGAATTATTACTTTTTTTTTCAAAATACCACTTTGCTTTAATGCAGATCATTCCATAAGCATCACTGTATTCAATGGCATGACTGAATATCGTCATGAGATCTTTTTTTTTTTTTTCATCTCCAATCTCTTCATTTTTATCAACGGTATAAATAACTACTTTCCCCTTCTAAAAATAATTATGTTTTGATTAATTCCTTCTTATTGCTGACGAATCTTACATTTGTTACTATATTCAATCAATTATTCCTACTAACCATAATCAGCTCCTTCTTCTTTAATCAAACTTACAATTTCTACCATATCAGTTTATCATTATAATTTTCCTCCTAACTACAATCAATCATACAATTGTTACCAAAATCAATTAATCAATGTAGTTTTGCCATAATTAATTCATTCTTCTTCAAGCAATCTTACAATTTTTGTCAAAATCATTTTATCAATATAGTTTTTTTTCTAATCCCTATCAATTCATTCTTCTTCAATAAGTATTACAATTTTTACCAAAATCAATCTATCAGTATAGTTTTCTCTCTAACGAAAATCAATTGATATCTTACATGAGGAATATTCTATGAAAATTTTCAATATCTAATCAGTTTAAGAGACACAACTATTTTTCTTTAGAAATAGCAAAATGACTCCATATTTCAGTTATGTCAAAATATTGCAAAATCCTATTTCTCCAGAGCATTTTAAAACTATTAAGAAATGTCGCTCAAGATAATTTCTAAACTGACTTTGAATTGGACAGGAAATTTCCACTGTCTCGTTGTGCTTTTAAAAATGTGTTTCATTCCCCTTCGAACAGAACGCAGATCTGGCAGTGGCGCCCATGACTATAAATTACGCCCGCGAGAGTGTCATCGACTTCACGAAGCCATTCATGAACCTGGGAATCGGCATTCTTTTCAAGTTGCCCAAGAACATGCCCGTGCGCTTGTTTTCCTTCATGAGCCCACTAGCCGTGGACATCTGGCTGTACGTGCTGGCCGCCTACGTCCTGGTCAGCTCGACCATGTTCATCGTGGCCAGGTTCAGCCCCTACGAATGGCAGAATCCCCACCCTTGTGTCACAGAATGCGATGTCATGGAGAACCAGTTTAGTCTAGGAAATAGGTCAGTGTATCATTTCATTCTAAAGTTCATTTTAACAATCATAATCATTATTTAATAATTAGCATTTAACTAGTATTATAAGTAACATACTATTACCAATGCTTTTAATAAAAAAAAATTATCTGCAAGTCTATGTTTTTCCCCTTATGTTTAAAAACGGTCCCGCTTCATAACACTAATATGTCACAAAACCCTATAGAGTAATGATTGATTAATTATTTTACGTTATTTATTATATGAATTCCCTCTCTTAATTAGCATATTTGAAATGAGATAGTAAACTTGTAATCTAATCTGAAAAAAAGTTGAAAAATAATTTTCACTGAAATGTGAACTATATTTCAACTTTTCCGCGTTCACAACAAATCTTTTGAAAGTAAAAAATGAGCATACATTCGACTTTTTTAAAGCTATTCTGTCTTGCTACAGTACGCACGATGTTGTTTGGTATTTAGATCATATATAGTATTTTTAACACAAAAAATACTTTTTGAATAAAATCTTTCATCATATGACATGGATTTAGCTAATTTTTAGAACTTTTATTGAACTATTGAAATTATAAATAAATCAATATAAAATTAATTGCTTACTTTCAACGTCTTTTAGAATTTTTCCGAGAGAATTTCTCTTCATTTATAAAATGCATTTCAATTATTAGCGAAAGTTTTTCGAACGTGGCTTTACATGCTTGCATTCAGATTTCAATAATCAATTTATCCTTCATTTTAAATATAGTTAAATAATTATTTTTAAACCTTTCAAAAGGCATGCATTAAAATAAACGAGAAATTAAAACTAACCAGCTGCTACAAAGCCTCTCAGAACAGATGAAAAGTAAAATGTTTCTTTAATTTCTAATTAATTAAATAACTAATTAATTTGTGCACCAGAAAAAATAACAGCATTCTTTTTTCTTGTCTTATATAATAAGGGTGTAGTAGTAGGTAGAATTCAGTTAATCTGCTAAGCAGAGATGTAGAACATGCATATCAACATATTCAGTTGACTTTTATTTGAATTAAGATTAAAAACAAGAGAATAATTATTTTTCATGTCTCAAAAAATATAGGATTTATTTTAAAAAAATTAACTACTCTTTATAATTAACTTAAATTTTTCTGTAATTCATACATGGAAAAAAATATGCAAGCACAATGAAGAAATAACCACTTTCCTTCACAATAATTGCTTTATGTGACTTAACTTGGTGACTGGGATAATGTCAAACAGAAACAGATTTTCTGCTTAACATTATGAAACCTAGCAGTCATATACGCATATTCTAAGCATGGCTTTTCAATTCTGAAATTTAATTTTTTTTTTCTTTTCATATCTTTGGGTGGAGTTTAAAATTGGAAGCAACATTGAACTGATTGAAAGTGCAAAGTGCAAAGATTGGTTCTCATAATAGCGATCTTCATATGAATATTACTCTTTATGCAGCCAGTAAACTTAAGCAAACATTTAGCATCATTCTGTAATGTGTTAAATCTTTTCGTTGTTGTCGGCATTTCTTAAGAATGCTATGGTCATTTGCAATAATTTTGAACATTCCTTTACGTTATATAATAAAAATATCAACAATAAATCTAGTATAGCTAAGAAATATCAATTCAATGTATCTGATTGCAATGATTGTTCTGCAGTTTCTGGTTCACCATCGTGACCTTGATGCACCAAGGCTGTGACCTCAACCCCAAGGCGACTTCGACGCGTATCATAGGCGCCATCTGGTGGTTCTTCACGCTCATTATGATCTCATCCTACACGGCCAATTTGGCCGCCTTCCTTACCGTAGAGCGCATGATAACGCCAATAGAAAGTGTCGAGGACCTGGCGGAGCAGAGCAAGATCTCTTACGGCACGCTGGAAGGCGGCTCCACAATGACTTTCTTCAGGGTGAGTCAACTCTTGCCTTGTTCATATGACCACACAGCTTCCAGAGAGAAATCGACATGAAAATAGCCATACGGTACTATAAAAATTTCTCACAATAATCCTCAAGAGCCAAGAATACCGTTAAGTCTTCGTTTGCTTTCTGCAGCATACCCCTGCACCTACTCCATCAGTAATTGCATATAGCATCACTGCTTTTGATTACTCTCACCCTCTCAACCAACCACAGCACTTGCTTAACGAATGTTTTTCTTAATGCAACAGACCGTACTCAAACATCTACCTAGCTCAAGTAAAGTTTTAAAAACAATTACTTTCAACAGTCATTTCATTAAGGATATATTGTTCATATGACCACACAGCTTCCAGAGAGAAATCGACATGAAAAAAGCCATATAGTGCTATAAAAATTCCTCACAATAATCCTCAAGAGTCAAGAATACCATTAAGTCTTCGTTTGCTTTCTGCAGCATACCCCTGCACCTACTCCATCAGTAACAGCATATAGCATCACTGCTTTTGATTACTCTAGCCCTCTCAACCAACCACAGTACTTGCTTTGCGTACAGCCACAGTACGAATGTTTTTCTTAATTCAGCAAAACTTACTCAAACATCTACCTAGCTCAAGTAAAGTTTTAAAAACAATTACTTTCAAGTCATTTCATTAAAGAGATATTCCTTTGCTGCAAGGACGGGTGGTCCGATAATCTTATCACTGAGCTTGAACTGACATGAAAAGAGTTAAAAGCTCTTTTTTTTCAATGTATTAGATTTTTTAAAATTATTTTTTAAAAAGTTATTATTTGTAATAGTTAACACCTTTGAATGATAAGCTTGTTTTCTACCCTATATTTTCAGAGTTAAATTAGAATCTCAGAATAATGGCATTATTATTCAGCATAGTATCAAGTATCACTCAGAATAATTTTTGCACATTAAATATAATTTTTTAAACAACATTTTCAGTTAAATGCAACTTGAAAATAACGTGGAATAACAATGAATATAATCATATCTTTTTAACTGTGTGAAATGGTATAGAAATGTGTGCAAAATAAACTTTCATATGTATATATTTTTCACATATTTGCATCTATGATTTACATGTGTTGATAAATTCGTTTTAAATACACAGTAATGATAAACAGCTTAATTTGCTTAAAATGCAAACTACATGTATAAAATTATTGTACAATTGGGACTACTTGTTGAGGAGAAGATTTGAAATACGCACTCATAAATACACAGCCATAATGATTTTGCTTATGTTAATTTCTGGTTTGCACTCGGCCAGTTATAAAACGGTTTGTAGGCAGCGCATGCGGTAGAAAAGCTGAAAAATACTGTTCAGTCGATGGCAAGTAATTTTTTAACGGTTTTTTTGGTCTGAATATATATACAGTCGAATCCGGTTAGTTGGACCACCGGGTAATCGGACCAGCCGCTTAATCGGACCGAATCTTAAAGAACCAAAACAAATCCTATGTACATAAGCCTAATATTATTCGCTTATTTAAACCAAAATTCTGTTTAAACGGACCAAAGAACGTGGCAGGGAAGATGAAAAAGAAGCCACAAGTCGCCAGTGTACAGGAAGAAATCCGAAAGGGAAAAAAACCAGTGGGAGGTGAGCAAGCTCGTTGTTTCTTAGAACGGGCAGCTTGGTAGTAAGTTCTTCAAACGTTGACTTGCATTTGATAAGAACTTTTTTTTTTGTGCTTCACATGCTGAGTATCGTGTAGATCATTTCGAAGAATTTATTCATTGAAAAATAAATTTACAAACAAAGTTCATACGCAATAGTAGTTCTTGTTTGTATGTTCGCCATACGCGTGGGCCGCAAAATAAAGGTCATAATGACATTTTAATATGTTACGCATAGCACGTCTCGTCTTGTAACATAGGGCATGCTCGTGTAATCGGACCAGCCGGTTATTAGGACCAAAATGATCGCGTCCCGATGTGGTCCGATTAACCGGAATCGACTGTGTGTGTATATATATATATATATATATATATATATTTGTTCGTTCTGATGCGAAATTGTGTGTGTTTCCATTTTATTTGCCACTTCCTTTTTAAAAGTTCTCAAATTTTAGTACGTTGACATTTTTTTAATTTTATTTTACCATGTTCCTTTGTATAAATATACATGATTTTAATAGATACGCAGCTAAAAGCAGACATTCAGAAATGCCAAAAAGGCAATTTACAGCCAAACTTGAAATGCCTGAATGTATCCAATGAAGTTGTGGCAAACATAAATGAGTCTCTTTCTACTCATGCACTGCCTATTTGCCGTCTTACAACCGGCTGATGTAAATAGGACATAACTTAAATTTATTTATAAATGCGTGCAAAGTAAGACTTTAATACAAACTGAGCCTTAGTTGCATTTTTTTCTGAATGTCAATTGCGGATGTTTAAAGTAATTCGAAAAGATAAGTGGATAACAGAGAAGACTTATAATAAAGACAGTTATGGAAATTAAAGATTTATTCCTTTTTTAAGTCAAGTTGTTAAACGTTAGTATCCGCTAAGGGTTACTTCATTACCGATCATTTTTATAGGCATATTTTTCATAGGCTACTCTTTTTTTATGGAATTCCCATACACGCTTAATTTTTTTCGTCTTTCTTAGGTGGCAAGGAAAAGCAATTGTTTAATATTGGGTTGTTCGGAAAGTCATTTCGTTTTTTTTAGTGAAAATGAAAGACGTTTTTCGTATAATGAATAAGCATTTTATTAAATTATGTATTGGCCATTCTGATCCAACACCCTTTGCCATCTTTCTGGTAGTAGCATGATTCCACGCTCATAAAATTTTTGGTCTTTGCTGGCAAAAAACTGATCCAGGTGATTTTTGGCATCTTCATCTGAGGTAAAGATTTTACCATCCAAAAAATTTTGCAGTGACCGGAATAAATAATAATCCGAAGCCGCCAGATCTGGAGAATATGGTAGATGTGGCAGTGTATCCCATTCAAGCAGTAAAAGCGTTTGGCGAGTGACCAAACTTGTAAGAGGTCTCGCATTATCTTGGTGGAACACTACACCTTTTCTATTGATTTACTCTGGCCTTTTCTGTTGAAGTGCATCGTTCAGTTTGTCCAGCTGATGACAGTAGACTTCGAATTAATTGTTGTGTTATCCTTTAAAAGCTGTAAAAAAACCGATTCCTTTAAAATCCCACTAAACAGACAGCATCACTTTTTTTTGATGATATTGGCTTTCGAAATGCTTTGAGCCGGTTCATCTTTTCAGCTCCATGATCATTTGCGTTTGACATTGTTATATACAACGCATTTTTCGTCCCCAGTAATGATGCGCTTTGAAAATGAATCATTTTTGTGACGTTTAAGGAGCGAATCACAGACATCAACGCGACGACACAAATTTCTCTCCGTGAGAACATGGGGAACCCATATATCGAGCTTCGAGGTTAATTCCAGGCCTTTCAGGTGGTCATAAACAGTTGAATTCGATAACTTTAAGATCTCACCGATCTCACATGTTGTTATTCACCGGTTTGCATCAACTAATGCCTTTATCTTGTCTTTATCAGCTTCAACCGACCTTCCAGAACGTGGTGCATCTTCGACATCAAAATTGCCGGATCAAAATTTTGCAAACCAGTTCTGACACTGGTGTATTGTCAACACATCTTCTCCATACACTTCGGTTAATTTCTTTCTGGCTTGAACTGCATTTTTACCTTTTCTGAAGTAAAAAAGTAAAATATGACGAAAATGCTGCTTATTGCTCTCCATATTTAAAAGGGCACCAACCAAAAACTACTGCGTAGAATTAATAGAACTTTTTCACACACAAGCCTTGCAATATCAGCTCTCAAGACATATAATGGTTATGCGGCTTAAGTGTGAAGTTGGTTTCGAAAAAACGTAATTAAGTCCTCTGACGGGAAAAAACGAAATTACTTTCCGAACAACCCAATAATTTGCAATTTCATAGTGCTCTCTTGTTTAATACGAGTGAATTGAGACATAATGTAAAAGCATAAGTATTCAGTCTTGTTTTCATTGTTCAATCATTTTTATATGTTTATTAGCCGTAAAATATTGCGTTCAAATTGCTAACTTATGATAATCAAAGAAATTCGCATTGAAGAATGCAATTCGCACTATTTAATTCCAACAAGAATAATCAATTCCATTTTAATTAACTACATAATAGCACAATAATTTGCAGCAAAAGTCATAATTAATGAAAATGAGATAAGTTAAAAATAATTATGGTAAAATCAGAGATAAATGTTACTAAGAATTTCAAAGTATACATTTTTTAATTTAAGGTGGAATTCATCAGCTTAAAAAAATGTCATCTGCTCCTTTTCTACATTTATCGCATAAGAAAGGTATGCTTGAAGACTGAAAAATAATTATATATTTAATCTGCTTGTAAAAGAGATCAGAGCATTAAGCTATCCATACAATGAGATGTGCTCTACAAGAGCAAAAAACTCTTATAAAAAATTCACATATATGGCATTCCTTGGATAATTAGAATTTGATATTATAAGCGTTTCATATTTGTACATGTCATTAAAGTCAAACAAGAGAACTGAAACATAGATTTAACTTTTCTCTAGCTTACTCAAAATTCTTTCAATTCTTTTTGAATTTATTTTATTTCTGAAACAAATTATATGTGCAAAAAAAGAAAATCACAGACAAGCTGAACATAAATATCGTCATTAATATGTAATATTTTTTTTAAAGCGCACTTAGTCTCTTCTAAGCATGGATACCGGGTAAACGGATCAAAGTTTCAGAGGCAAAATTATTAGTTCTTTAAAACACAAGGTTTATGGCTGTGTCTCTTTTAAGAACTGAGGTCCGGTTTCGTGTGCCTTTTCACTACGATTTAACTGAGCGTATGTTGTCTTACTATGTAGGATGTCAGTTCATGTGTTCATGTATGAAATAGTCTTCTTTTCTTATTCCTAATCTCCACACCAAATATAGAAAAATTCAGGTACATTCGGAACATAATGGAATGCAATTCTTGAGAACTGAGAATACACTTGGGAATCCCATTTTATTCTTTTCTCCCTTTTTATGAAAAAGTTTTGAACTTTTCGAATTTCTTTGTTAAAATTTCAAATAAAATAGACAAATAAAAGAGAGAGAAAAAACGAAACTGTGTGACAGTATTCACAACTTATATGTCATCAAAAAGGAATTTTACTGAAATGCAATTTTGTTATACGCACCTATAAGTTCAGTATCGGTAAAGAAAAGCCCACGGAATTCAAAAGTCACAATCAAAATGAAGCCTAAATTAGGAAATTATTACTTTTAAAGTATATTACTTTTACATTTTGCAAATTCATTTTAAAGTTGTGAGTTTATTCATCCTGAAAATACAAATTATTATTCTAAACCAATTTTTCAAATCTTGGCATATCATAAAAAATTACCTTGTATAGTTGTATTGAGCATTAACTGAATTTATTTATTTTATAATTATTCCTATGAAATTTATTTATTTTATAATTATTTTGCCATGAAATTAAGAGAATTTTCTGATGTAATTTTTTCCAATTTTTTTCGAATACAGGATTCGAAAATTGAAACATACCTCAAGATGTGGAGATTCATGGAAAACCGACCTTCCGTCTTTGTCAGTTCCTACGAGGAAGGAGTTCAGCGAGTTCTGGAAGGGAACTACGCTTTCCTCATGGAATCGACAATGTTAGACTACATGGTGCAAAGAGACTGCAATCTGACGCAGGTGGGGGGATTACTAGACTCCAAAGGTTACGGAATCGCTACTCCAATGGGTAGGTACAATATGTGATTCTGAACTGTCATGTATATGCCGATTTTATAACAACTATACATTAAGTGACATGCCAGTTACCAGTGTCCTTTCATTAGAACAATTGTTTTTTATTGAGATTATTTATACATGTTCGGTTTTCACTTAGATGCTTTAAAATAAAATAAAATTTTAAATTAGATATTAGTAATTTGGATATTAACTATATATTTGAATAAATGACAAAATATAAACCTGATTGCTTACAAAAGTATATGCATCTGAAAATAAATACACTAAACCTGATCATGCCTATTTAACCCTAAGATGCCAGATTTTGTTGATTTAATGGAGTGCTTTCTAGTGTGAATGCCTTCCATTTAAATAAAGGTTAAACGTCCATGCCATTCATATAGGCAGGTTCAGAGTATTGCCGAGTACGTTCGACAAAGATATATACAAATACAAAGGTTGATATTAACCCCTTACCTGGCAAGGAAAGCTTATGAGATTCGCTCACCAGTGCCACCGGTTTTCACGCAGGCTCAAAGTCAACTTCGGAAAGTCTTATATATATGCCCGTGGCTTTCAACGCATCGGCTTAGCGAGGCCTATATATAGCCCATGGCAGGCAAGGGGTTAATCATCAAGAGAATAAAAAATTACCATTGACTACACGGTCTCAAACACTACGCTTCGTTGTTGAAAATCACAATAGTAGAGTAGCTAGACTTTGAATAGTTCTCCATAATATTTTTCGTCTTTCCCTTTCTCACTCCATTTAATGTAACCCTTATGTATTGTAACACTATTTTACATGAAATGATTTTTTTATATTTATTATTGACCTTTCTTATTTCATTTAACCCTTAACTGGGGACGTGTGGCTAGCGATAGACCGCTTCGATCATTCCTATTTTATTTTTCGACAAATTGAATGGATTAACCCCATGGCTTCCTGTTTTGTTACCTACCATACACGTGCATTTTTTCAACCGATTTTAGTGGATGCTTTTGAAAATAATTCAGTTATTTCTTTAGGCATGGTCAGTGAGACCACCCTTCCCTGTAAGAGTCCCAGTGTTAAACAAGGCTTAGCAGATGGTTCTAAAACTTGGGCCCCGAAATATCATCCAATTTACTGATCCTATTCTGAAGCAGTGCTCTAGACACTTTTAAATGAAGCAGAAAGCGGTTTTAGTGATAAGGATAACTGTATGGAAGAGTTTTTTGACGAAAGTTCGTATTCAACTAATTTTGATAAGCATGATCAACCATAATTATTTTTTCTAGTGATAATGTATTTTGAAAAAATTATAAAACATATTAACACATTGTATGCTGGTCACTTACTAGTATGCATTCTGACGATTGATGCTTGAGCTCGGGTCACTTAGTGTAGCAACATGGTTTGTTTGTAGGTGCAAAAATAACAGTATATACAGGAAAACGAATGTTCTTGTCCACTACATAGATTCTGGAAACATTTAGACAAAAAGTAGTTTTTACGTCAATCGATGCGGAACCACAGAACGGGAATGTTGATTAAAAAAATCAATTTAGATTTAAAATTAATTTTTTATTGATCCTTACGAAAAGGAGTGAATTTTCCCGCGTACCTCTTCAGAGAGGAAAATGCTTGGAACGTTACCACACTGTTATATATAAATATTAGTTTTATGATTGCTCTTTTCATTTTTTTACAATGTAAAAATGTTTATATATAACATAATTCTAAAAAATTAAAACTCTATACTACTATTTCTATTTGATTTTTCATATTTACAATACTGTTATAAATTTATCTACTAAAAAACATATTGTTTGCTTACAAAAATCTTATGGTAGTTATTTATATATTTGTTTATATATTTCAATATGAAATAGGAAAAGAAATTAGAAAATGAAATTTCGATCTATTTAATTTCGATTTAAGTGAATAACTAAATTTATGCGCAAAACACACGCTGCGAAAATTCCGTTGCGAAATGTACCACAATGTGTTAAATGCACAATGTGTTAAAATATCAAGATACATATTAATAAACCATAAAATATATTAGTATATCATATATACAGAATTTATAGGCTGATTTTTATACTAATTCTTAACCTGTATGTTTAAAATGCCCTAGAAACCTGTGCAATGAAAGTCACAGAGGCCGATAAAAAAAAGAGCCAATTTTATCCATTGTCATTTTGTATTTTTTTATATAACTGTTGAATTTCACATTTTCTCTGCACCTTTATATACTAGAAAATAAATATGATTTTAAAAATATAAGTTAATAGGTTTTTTCAAAAATATCATTTATTGTAACATGCAATTGGAGAAGAAAATGTATGTTCCAAAGCATTTACTTTTTTCAAATGATAATGCATTTTAAAAAATTTCTAAAGCATATATATTTATCAAAAAAAATATGCAAATATATAGGCAGTTTTTCATACTAATACATTTATTGCAAAATGTAATTTTAGTGCAAATGACATATGGTCTCCTAGACCGCATCTTCCCAGTTAAGTCCTAAACTTTCGCCTCTCCAGTTAAGGGTTAATGTCAATTATTATAATTGCGATTTTCTTTCATGAAA
The DNA here is from genome assembly GCA_026543055.1 of Argiope trifasciata. Classification (NCBI taxonomy): domain Eukaryota; kingdom Metazoa; phylum Arthropoda; class Arachnida; order Araneae; family Araneidae; genus Argiope; species Argiope trifasciata. Next base: position 1,157,723 of record JAPMOQ010013900.1, read on the forward strand.
CGAGGTTTGCACCTTTCATGTTTTCATCATTTTTTTATTACCATTAACCGTCTCAATTTTTCAAGAAAATTCGAACGTACCTTCTATATTTTGAATTCCTAAGAAATATATAAAAGAATTGAAATCTCTCTCTTGTGACCAACATCATTTAAACTGCAACAAATAATAATTCATTTATTTAGACTTATGAGTTTCAAATATATAGTCAATGAAGAGTCTTAGTTTACTTGTCTCTGGTTCAAATATATGAAAAATCTATGAATAGCCATATTTACCAGACATTCTGGCTTATATAGAAACAATTCCCAAGAGTTACTTTTCCCATATTCATGATATAGCAAGGAATTACTCATATTTATCATTATAAAGAAAATAATTTTGTTACAATTAATTACGCTATTTATCAATGTTCCAGTAAAGTTTAATTCGAATTAGTTTGTGGAAAAAATCAAATATTTAAAAAATATTTGAAATTTTCATGGGTGTTTTTTTTAAAAAAAAAAGGATTCTTTTTCCTGGCTGCGGTGCCTTTATTTTTAAGCATTTAATATTTACTAAGCTTTCAATTACTCTTTTCCATTCATGATTTATTCCTTGCAATAATGTGATCTTCATTTGTCAAAATGAATGATCTTCAAAATGTGTTCATTCGTTCTCATTATTCCTCTAAATACATAATTAGAAGTACAATATCTAATACTACTATATATTGAAACGTGCCATGAAACTATGTTAAAACTATAGCGATATGCGGAAAGACACAATTAAAACCGATGATTTTAAAGATTTCAATTCCAAACATAACAATACCAAAAACGCATGAAATAACATGTTTCTTAATACAAAAGAAAAAAAAATAGAGAAACGTCAGTAAATTTTCAAAATAAGCCGATTGAAATTCCATTTATAGAAATATTTGTCGCCTTCTTTAGAATATCTCTTGAGAATTACATATAACAAATATTACTGAGTCATGTAATATAGTCATAAGGCATCAGTAGAAATTTTATGGAGAAACGATATATTTTACTACCATGACGGGAAGAATATTTTAAATATATGTTCCTTTCCTAATAACAGCAGCACTCAAATTTTTCCACATATTACCCCTGAATGGCAGTAAATAAAAAGCAATTCTGAATCCTTACCTTGCAGGATCTCCTTGGAGAGATAAAATATCCTTAGCCATCCTTGACCTACAAGAGAAAGGAGTCATTCAGATGCTGTACAACAAGTGGTGGAAGAGCCCTGGCATTACGTGCTCCAGAGACGATAAGAACAAAGACGGGAAAGCGAATGCCTTAGGGGTGGACAATATAGGCGGAGTGTTCGTGGTGCTAATGTGTGGTCTGGCTGTCGCAGTGCTGACAGCAATTGCTGAATTTTGCTGGAACTCCAAGAAGAGCGCGCAGTCTGCGAGGGTAGGTATGCACGATTTTGTCTCTTTGTCTTGTAAATGAAAGGATACAATGTTTTTTAACAATTATTTTCATGTTGCCTAGAATATCAATATATGATTAATATATTAGAGATTTTAAATTGTAGTTATTATGAACATAATCTGCCAGGCAAGAGAAATCGATGAGGCGGGGTCTTATCAATAATTAAACACTCCTGAATATTTTCCCAAGGAATTTAAAATTATTTCATGTGATAGTATTAAATTTATTCTTAAGCAATAAAAATAAATATTATGCGTAATATATTCAATTCAACACCTAAATTATTTTAGATCTTTTTACTGATCAGTAGTACCTATATTATATCTTGGTTTGGTTTCAAAAATTGTTTGCTAATAATAATAAGGAATAAATTATTTATAAATTTAAAAAAAAGGAATTTTTAATGTATGCAAATAATTTATAAATAATTATGTTATTTAATTATCATCATTTCTTGATTAAAAATGTATATATTAACTAATCATTGAAATTTCGTATTTTTTTAATACCTGCATGCGCAACTGAATAATTTTGAATTTTAATTCTTCAACTTATATACTCTGTGCTTAAATATTTTAAATACAATTAGTGCATATCATTTTGTATAAAATTAAAAATCAAACATATATATCAATGCAATTAATACATTGCATATCGAAATTAATGCAACACTTTGCAAATATTTACTTTAATAATGTTTTGCTGAATGGGGCAATGCTGCTTTTTCTTAAATATAAATCATTTATAAGTTTGCTTTGGATTAGAAACAACTCCTGCACTGCAGAAATGTGTAGAGTTTTATGTTACTTTCTCAAGCCATGCATTAGTTATTTTGCTCTGTTATTGGAAATTAATCATTTCCAGCTCTCCCTGCTTGAACCCCCAAATCTTTCAGGGAATTCCATGAATCGGATTCATTCCTTATTTTAACTATTTCACTACTGAAACAAAAATATTTTTCATTACTCATTATGCTGTTTGAATCTCTCAATTTTCAAACAAATCAATGATTGGTATCATGCAATCTTAATTCAAAAAACAAAAAAAAAAAATTTGAAAATTTACAATGGGCAACTAAAATTGTTCTCTTCCACAATTTGCATAGAATGTTAAATTAAAATAATGAATACTTTTTCTATACAATTTTATGGCGTTATGACTTTATTTTAATGAATATATCAAAGTACAGAAATACATAAAAATGTTTTTTTTATTTATATTTGTTAAATAAATACATATTTTGTGGAAATTTATTGCAATTGATTTTTATTGTAGGTGATGAAAGAATGCTAATTATAGAATATGTTTGGTAACCAAATCTTTTTTTTTTCGTCAAAAGTAAGAATAGACTTGAAATCGCTGATATAATAGGTGAACAAAAAGAAATGTTCCACAAAATTAATTCATCATAAACACAGCAGGGACTATTTATCTTATGCAACAATAAGTTTCTAAAAGCGAAAACATTAATCTCGCTGTAATTTGTGTGTGTGCGTTTTTTAAAAAAACCAAACATTTTTGTGCAAAATGACTATTTGCAGTATATTTATCATTTCCTAGTTCAGAATAAAACGATAGTAGGAACTAAATTCGCAAAATAGTTCCACTCTAGTAAAAAGCACCTAGGAATTTAAATATAAAATTAATCATTTATCGTTTCCAGCCCACCTTGCTTAACAAACCCAAATATTTCAAAGAATTCCATAAAAAGAATTCATTCCTTATTTTAACTATTTCATTTAATTTTTTAAAAAATCGGTAGCTTTATTTTCAGAAGAATAAAACATATTCAAGAACTACAATATTCCATACTTTTTTTTAAAAAAAATACATATTTATATGCTCTTATATAATATATATATATATATACACTGAAGTGACAAAAGTCATGGGATAGCAATATGCAAACATACAGATGGCAGTAGTATCGCAGCGAAAAAGTATGAATGCGCAGTTCGTTTTCCAGAGCTTTCATTTGTGTTCAAGTTATTGATGTGAACAGGTTTTTCGTGATTTATGGCGGCACGACGAGAATTAACAGACTTTGAACGTGGAATGTTAGGTGGAGCTAGACGCATGGGTCATTCCATTGCGGATATCGTTAGTGAATTCAACATTCCGAGATACACAGTATCAAGAGTGTGCCGAGAGTATGAAATTTCAGGCATCACATCCCATCATGGAACAGCGCAGTGGGCGATCACCTGCACTTAACGACCGAGACTACCGACGTCTGTGTAGAATGGTCAATGTTAATAGACACGCAACACTTCGTCAAATAACTGCAGGAATCAATGTGGGACGTACGAGGATTGTGTCCGATAGGACTCTGCGGCGAAATTTGTCTTCCTTGGGCTATGACAGCAGAAGACCGACTCGAGAGCCTTCACTGACTGCACGACATCACCTGCAGCGACTCTCCTGGGCTCGTGAGCATATCGACTGGTCCCTAGACCAGTGGAAAACCGTGGCGTGGTCAGATGAGTCACGATTTCAGTTGTTACGAGCTGATGGTAGAGTTCGAGTGTGGCGCAGACCCCACGAAGCCATGGACCCAAACTATCAGCAAGGCACTGTTCAAGTGGTGGCGGCTGCATAATGGTGTGGGCTGTTTTTACATGGCATGTACTCGGTCCTCTGGTGCAACTGAACCGATCATTGACTAGAAATGGTTATGTTCAGCTGCTTGCAGATGACTTGCAGCCATTCATGGACTTCACGTTGTGTGGGTACACAACGATGGGATTTTTATGGATGACAATGCGCCATGTCACCGGGCCAGAACTGTTCGCGATTGGTTTGAAGAACATTCCGGACAATTCCAGCGCATTATCTGGCCACCTAGATCACCCGATATGAATCCCATCGAGCATTTATGGACATCATCGAAAGGTCCGTTCGTGCCCAAACTCCCGCACCTTCCACACTTTCACAATTATGGACGTCTATACAGACAGCATGGCTCAATATCCCTGCAGATGACTTCCAACGACTTGTGGACTCCATGACACGTCGAGTTGGTGCACTTCGCCGGGCAAAAGGAGGACCGACAAGATATTAAGAGTCATCCCATGACTTTTGTCACTTCAGTATATATATATATATATATATGGTGTATGATGGAATTGGGCAAATGCTGCCTTGAGAACGATAAGCAAACAGTATATAAAAACTTTTGAAATAAAAGTTGTGAGTTTAAAAGAAGAGTGCAACGGATAAAGCAGCTTTCAAGTAAGTTCAAGCAAAATTTAATAATAAAAGGTTTATTTAATTAATATTTTTCACCTTTGATAATTAATATGTAATATAAAAATAGGCTCTAAATAAGTGTAATAAATAAAACATAAACTATGGTAGAAAATAATTTTACTAAATTAATAAACAATTAAAATAATAAAATTTACATACAGCATTTTGAAACAATGCATCCAAACTTTTAAAAAAATTTAATTGTAATATTCACATTCAACGAGCTTAGAATTAAAAAGAAGGCTTTTTCTTATTTTTTTATTGAATAATCTTCTATGAAAATTAGAAATTTTGAGCCCAAAAGAGATCAATAAAAATAAATGTGAGATAAAAAGTTAGTTTATAATATTGCATAGAATTAATCAAAAGGATTTTAATTCCCGACGATATTTAATTATGCTGATAGAAAATTCGATTCATAAAAGATAATATTAGAAACACCTACAGAAGGGAATTTCAAATGTGATAAATTATCCATATAATTGATAAAATATTGATAAGCAAATTATACATGAATAAATTTTTCGCAATTTAAATATATCATTTTTATTAGCTTTCTACTAGTTTCACCTGATTTAAAAAATACATGATTCCTTTGTTTTGTGGTAATCAGATGATGCTATGTTTGAGAGAATTTTTTTTCTTGTTTTTTAATATTTTCCTAATTTTTTTATTTTTTAAAAATTACCTTGTCTTTTTTCTGATTATATTAAATTCCGCTTATATATTAATATTCTTCCCTTACTAAGCTACGTTATTTGCTAACATCAACGAAATATGTTGGCGTATACGACGGATACATTGCGTCCACAACTATTTGAAAAAATACATGCTATTAACGGAGTGTTAAGGGTTTTTTTCTCTCTTTTACAAAATCAAGAAAATTTAAACTAAAATTTTTTAATGATTGCATATAAGTTCCATATATCCATCTCGGAAAATTCCTTATATTAAAGACTAGGGGACTTCGAAACCTGTTTGCTTTCGTTCTCCAACCCCTATGTTTACTTTGAATCATGTATGCCCTCCAATAATTAAAGTTTTTGGACTCCCTCTATCCTGACAGCAGTAGTAAATGGAACCATACTGCTTTAAGAGAGAAAACAAAAAACTGAAATCCAGATTTTTAAAAAAAATGAACATCAATTAAAAGTCAGAGGAATTGTCCACTTAATTTTACCTGTTTCTGTAAAAATGAAAAAAATAAAAGATAAAAAAATTCATATTAAATAAATATTTTATATAAAACCATTAAAACATTATTTTTACTATACTCATCATGTGAAAATATTGCAGTTTGATCATTATTAATAAAATCAACTTAGACAAATTTCTGAACCTGTGACTTATTAATGGTCACAACTTAGTATGATATAGTCTTAATGCAAATTAAAACTTTTCAATTTAAACGGTATATCTTCATCAATTTTTGGATTCATAATAATAAGTAGTAAAGGAAGAATTGCTGCTTTGTTGTGCCCAATCAACCACCAACGGGCAGAATGTAGCATTCAATTTTTCTGATCATAATCACAGAACCAACGCGGGATCCACATTTCTATAAGATTCCCGATTTGGTAATCTATTCATTAGTGTTGCCACAAACGATTCACTTAAAATCGAATCAACAAATAATATAATTTTAAACTCATTTGCTCTTAATTATGGCTTTCATTTTGTTCCCTTTTCCGAATTTCAGAAATATTTATTACAACGTAATAATAATTTTTATTAAATATTTCAATCAGTAATGGCAAAGCAAAGACTCGAGAGGCTTGCTATCTACCAGTCGCAACATGAATAAATCACAATGTTTATATAAAAATATGAATAACAGAAAGATATATTTTTTGACCATAAAGACCAGTATGATTAGATTATTTTTTAAAAACTCAAATTTGCTAGTCTGATTTCTCTCCATTACTATCAAAATTATTTTGATTATTATTATTATTATTTGACTATTTCTTCAAGTCATCATCGCTTCATAAAATTGTATTTTTCCATTCAACAATAAATATTTCAAACAACTATAAGAAAAAAAACCTTAAGTGTCATGGTTCCGGTTACTCTTTATCTACCACCCACAAAAGAAAATAAAACGCAATGTTTACATACATTTTGCTATAGAAAAATATATCTATTGACCATAAAGACCGATTTGATTTTGTTATTTTCCTAAACTCAAATTTGCTTGTCTGATTTCACTCCATTACTATCGAAATTTTGTTTATTATTATTATTATTATTTTCCTTGACTATTTCCACGCATCATCATCACTCCATATATCTAACTTTTTTTCCCATTTGCTGTATTTTTTTTTTATTTTGCTAATAGACTAATTTTTCATACTGAATTAAATCACATTACTGAAAAATCAGACGATAGGTGATAAGATAAAAAAAAATACATTCCGTCTCAACTCGATGAAAAGAATGATAGAGAGACAGATTCTCAAAGCGAGATTATTACCGGAACATTAGAGCGATGCGACAATGGGGGAAAAACGAGAGAAACCCATTAAGAGATGTGATAAAAATAAATAGAAACTTGTCCGACTGTCGAAAGAAGGAACATTAAATATTCATCTGCGTGTCTGTCAGGGTCTTTTGGGAGATTTCGAATTGATAATCGGTGTGGGAAAGGGGAGATTTTGAAATTTCACCTCAAAGCATCTTGGTGTAACTTTTTCTGTCGATGCTTTTAACAAGAAAGGAAATTACTCTTTCCTGCTGACATGTACTCAAACAAAGAATTGAATTTAACTTCAACTTTTAAGATTTTCTTTTCATTTTTTTTTCATAAGATGATGAATGGTGGCTTGGTAATTGGAAATGGCAAATTTGGCGAGGTTTTTTTTCTCCTGTTAAACGAATAATTTAAAAACTGACACAAAATTAACTGACAATCTATATTGACGATAAAAAGATATTTATCAACGCATCTTTAAATTGCCTTGCCAACTAATTTGAATCAACTAATTTTTTCTTCAAGATAAAGCGTATTGTTTAGTGAAATAGGAAATAATAAAATGATTGAAAATAATTTTATGGTAAATAAATGGAAAATCCCTCGAGTTAAAGGATGTATATCATTGCATAATTAATGCACGCTTGATTGAAATGCTTTATATTTTATTTAAAAAATTAAATTGGTAAGTACTTATTAAAAATTATGAGTAACAGTTTTTCAGATAATTTTGAACGAATTGTGGTCATTTATTTATGTATGCCAGAGTTTCAAATCTTAAATTATCAGAGCTAATTATTCAGGCATTTTTTCATTGCAAATACTCTATTTATGTAGAAATTACTACAAATTATTATTAATAAGTTTTTAGGGAAATTATTAAATTTTTATAAAACATTATAATTTCAAAAAAACTATATATAGGGGTATTGATAAAGACTAAAATTAAGCGAAAGTTAATTGAATTTTTTTTTAATGCAGACGATTTTTGGTTACTGAAGGTATACAATTAAACATCACAGTAGCTTCTATAAAGCCCCTGCACTTTGAATTTGTGATGACTTTTGTAGAGCAATATAAATAAATCAGTGCTAAATTTTTGTATTTTTTCAAAATCTTAAGTAAATAAAGTAACATAATTGGGATTGGTTAATGGGATCACTCCGCTTAATAACACCTTATTAACAGTCAATATTTTCACGCCAATGAAGATGGAAAAATACTTACATCACAGAAAATCCATAATTTATTTCAAAACTGAGAAAAAATGCATTAATTGATATTTATTTTCAATTCTTTCTTAACAATTCGTTTATATATTGTTAATTAATTTTTTCCTTAAATTTATTTAAAGATGATAGATTTCAAAATATCAGTATTCATTTTGTTTTTAGTTATGGTGCATTTTTACTTCATTCATTTATGTTAAAATAAACATTTATGTCCCGGTCTTTCTCATAAAAAGTCTTACAACTTATCAAAGTTTTATAAGAAGAGGCTGAGTAACTTCCGACTATTCCACAACTTTGCGCTGATTCTTTTTAAGTACACTTTTATACCTGCTAAGAATTTAAACTTTAATATTCAAATCGAATTTTTTAAATAATTTTTTTTATCGTAATTCATTTGCAAACACCAAAAGAACATGGTTGGTCAACAGATTCCAAAATATATTTAGAAGTATATCTGACTCCATAAGATCTGGCCTAGATAAAGAATGTGAGCCATCCATTTAGAAGCATAGGAGAAAGGAATGGGAGAAACTTGAATAATTGCCATTTGTTAAAAATTTAGGTTTAGTCATTTTTTTTTACTTAATAACTGGTAATATTAAAATATGTAGTGATCAAAGTACATGAATTTTTGGGTACATTTCCATGGATCTAAAAATATTTTGTATTAATTATTACAATAGCAGAGTTGCAAAATATAAAATATCAGAATTAATGTCTTTTAAAATATTTCTACAATTTTGGTTACGAATGCATTCGAACAAATATTCTAACATCTTAAAATCGTTTAGACGCTTAACTCCAACCATAAATTTGGCGCACCATGGCCAGAAATGGCTCTTGTGCCACAAAACCCTAACTGACTAACAACTAACTCTAACATCTGAAAATCTTTTAGACGCAATTTGGATATTTCTAATTACATTATTATTATATAAAGTTTACGTAACTTCTGGCTGGCATATTGATGCAATGTTATTGCGGATTTCAAATATCATGAGATTTTATATTCTATGTTTACCTTAAAACAATCCATTTTCCAACAATAATTTAAATATATAGGGAATACAGTTACTTTAGGATACATAGTTATTTTAATGGATATTACAAAACAAAATTGTGCTGCTGCAATGATCATAACACGAAAAAAAGTTAGTAGCATTTATCTATTTTAAACTAGCAGAACTTGAAAGTGTTTTCACTATTTCAGCCCAATATTTTTACTGATATTCATATGAAACCTTAGTCCAATGACTTCCACAAAAAAAGATTTGCTTTATTTTAAGATATTATAAAGTCAATGGGGAAAAAATCTTGTCTTACATTGACAGTGATTGCTTGAACTATATTAATGAAACCATACATCGATTTTATTTAAATACCCCAGTAAAAATTGTAAGAATTGGAAAGATCAAAATTCTCAAATTACTGATTCATTGTGACTTTATATGAACTGACTTTATTTAATAATCAATTTAGTCTGATAAAACTTGTTGCTGACCTTTTGTGAAGGAATTACAATAATAAAAAAGCATTTAAATGAAATACACCAGCTCAATGAAATACACCATAAAAAGAAATGTTCAAAATCTACTTTCCGAGAAAAAAAAATCAAAATAAGTAAATCACGTATAGCTTTTATAATTTCATGAATAATTCTTTTCATAATGTTGCCAATAAAAGTTTCTGAGCTTTTTATTATAGTTTATTACATTATTTTTTTCTATTTTTCAATTTTATTCCACATGCATTTAAACAAATTTAATAAAGAAAGGAGGAAATAAACATAAATATTTTGATATTATTATTTTCTGAAGGACAAATATAATATCAAATGCTTTAACATATCACAATAACGTTACTTATGTTCGTACTAAGTATCTTAATTCTGTTATTTATATTTCCAGTATAAACTTTTTATTTCTAAATTTTTTTTATTCACAGCCCCAAGAAGCGAAAAAAATGTTTTTATTGGTTGATACCAGTTTTTTCCTTATTTTTTAAGTTTCACGCCGCCTGCTAGACGATTTATTACATAAGCGCTTGATTCTTTACTGCTATTTTGCAGCCAATGCAATGTAATTTCGTTAAAACAAATTCATGAGTTTTCGTCTCTTAAATCTTTGCAGAAATAAAGAGCATCCATTGTTTACCATTGTGTGATCCATCTGTTTTAATATACGCTGTAACATATACCCACAGTTGTTAACATCACAATAAAATAAAATTGTTATTTGATATTTATTAGTTGAAAATAAAAGCTTGAGAAATAATGTGGATAGGCGGCAAAAAAAATTAAGATAAAAAAAACCCTGATGAGATGTGTACTGTTTCAAACCGATGATATTTTTATACGGGCAACAAACTTTTAAGAAAAAATTTTTTAATGAAATTTAGGTCGTAAATTTCAAGCTATTAAGCGAGAACAAATTTATTTTCAAATTTATCAAGCGTCAAATTTATTTTGCCTAATTTTTCTTAATTAATTTAAGTCATTAAATAATTTAAACGGGTTCGAAACAATCAAAGGACTTCTCTATTGGTCTCTACCATCCCCCTCCTCTCTCTCTCTTAATATAAATTTTTTAAACGTTCAATTTCAATTTTTTTAGCTGGCAAACAAAGTTTTGTAACTCGACCGATTTTGAGATGAGGGGGCAAAAAGACCCATCGGTTTTTCTAAATATCAACACATGCGTAATGTGATATCCTAGTGATTGTCATAAACCAGTTTAAATTGGTTAATGACTTAAATTAATTAATACAATTCGTAGGAATGTAGAGAATGTATAATTTGGGAAATCAAGTTGTAACTTTAGTGGGTTATTAATTGCTAAATGTGACAACCTTTTGCATTATTTTCTAATAACTCAAAAAACAAAAAAAACGGATGCCTCGAAAGTATAAACCACCAACTTTTTCCCTCACATTTTGAGGAATCAAAAACCTTAAACTAAAATCATAAATTTGCTGCCTACTCATTTTGAAGCTTCAAAAACCTCAAACCGAAACAACATCATATTTTCACATGATAAGAATTTAATTAGAATTTCCAGATTTTAAATTGCAGAAGCCTTATAATTAGAAAGCTTCTTCTTGCTTATGGCTACCAAAATTCTTTGAGGGAATGTGAAAAAAAAAATGTTTTTATAAATTAGGAAGAAACATTACTAATTTTATTAAAATGTAAGTCGTGTTGCCATCCATGAAAGAGAAACAAAAATCGTTTCATGTTAATCGTTCATAATTTGAAATCATCATCAAATCGTTCATAATTTGAAACCGTAATAAATCTTTAGATTTTCAAAAGTATCTAAGTAAAGCTGAAAAATTCATAAAACAAAGCATATACGTAACCTTTTAATAACCCTAGTAAGCTTGTATCATAAAAAAGTAACACACTTTTACTTATTTATTTCATAGATTCGGTGGATTTAATTCATCAATGAAATTTTTACCAAAAGCATGTATTAATCCTTTGCGCTCAGAAAAGTAATTCGATGCATAATTATTCACTTGATATAAGGATTTGTTTATTGTTTTTAAAACTAAATATACGTAATTATCTCAATTTGAATTTTCCAGCAAAATTTATTTTCACCTTAAAATTTTTAAAACATTTTTAACAATAAAATTTTTTAAAAAATGAAACGTCTATGTTATGCCCCATCTTGAATAGTGCCTGAGAGAAGACATCCGAGTTTAAAGGGTTATTAAATATAAATCCTTCATTTTTGCTTTTAAAAAATATTAACAGAATGTTTTATTTTTGCTTTATATTAAATGAGATTTCTATTAATCAATTTTATTACATTTTATAATGAAACGCCAATTTTTTAATGAGATGAATGCTTCATCAGCTTACTTTATTATATTATTTATGTTCAGTTATTATTGTTTATAAATATTATGATACGGTCTCTTTTCTGCTCATTTTAACGCTTACTAATATATCAAAGAATCACACATAGTTCTGAAATGTTAACAAGATCAAATACCTTAGCAACTAAGGGTTCTTGCATTCCTAGCACGTATGTAGTTTCTATGCTACCATTTCCTAATTATATCACCTATTCCAGAATATTAGTTTCTTATGCGTAGATGCTTCATCGTATTTACTAAAGAATAAATTAGAACTGCCAGTCTGGCATATATTAGAACTGCCATATATTGCACAAATGTTATTAAAATACTCAATCTACAATTATTAAGGAAAATTGTGAAATCAACAAGTATACTTATTATTATAAGTCATATTATTATGATGATGATTAAATACAATTAAGATAATTAATTATCATATTATTATGATGATAATTAAAGTTTATTAAACAAATCCTTATTATTATTGTATTGAAACAAAGGAATACTTGCATGCTTTTCGATTCTCTGATAAAACAAGTATTTTTTGAAATATTTAGCTGCTTTCAATAAATGGAATTGAATAACGTAAAAGGTGTCCCAAAATTATCGCAAGATATAAATATGTCACCTTTCATGCAGAAAAAAAGTTAACAATCCAATAAAAAAAGACATTTGAATAACTGATAGTTTTAGGTTGGTGAAAACGGAGCGTTTCACGACAAAACAACGTGTTAACGTAAGATTTGAATTGCTTTTTTGTTAATTTTTAATTGTTAAGTTGTTTTTTATTAAGTTAAGTAAGAATTAAGTTGTTAAGTTTTTATTGAATGGTAAAATGCACAGTATAAGGTTATGTATGGAATAATACATAAGGCAAATGGCCTCCCAAGCTTTGCTGCTACATACACACTCTTTTGCCGAAATTTTACAAGTGTTGTATGTAGCATTGAATTTACTTCTTCAATGGAAGCGTGTTTGTTGGCATAGACCTTTGGCTTAAAATAATTGCATAAAAAATTCCTTGTTGCTAAACCATGCAATGCAAGGAGCCAATTCTCAAATTTTCGAAGTTTGGCCCCCAGATTTTCATTATTTTTAACATATTGTTCAACACGAAAACCCTTTGTTTTATCAAATAATATTTTATTAAGCTTGAGCTCCATTTTTATTAATTCTAAACTATCAGCTGACAAACGAGTTTTTAATAGGGTTCCCAGTACTTTATTGCACAAAAGGTGGCAAATTCAAATCTTGCGTTGATTTTGAATGTAACTCTTCAGAAACAGTTCTTTTTTCATTTTTTTATTTTTTATAAAATGTTAGTGTATTTTTAATACATGTTTCATGACTATTTCATTAAATAATAATTTGGCGGCTATTCATGCTTATGCAATGATATGTATCAGAAATTATTCTTAACACTTTTATTGAAGAATTTCAAATAGATTTTCTAATTAATATTCAAATTTCTATGCTTTTTATATAATAAAAATGGTTTTAACCTTTATGCCAAATCAAATAAAATCGGAAACTATAACTTCCTTCACCATATTAAATCATGTAATCGACCAGGCGCTTCGCCATCAACATAAAAAAAATATTTTATATCAAAATTGAAGAGTTTAGACTAAATTTACTGTCTCCAATGGAAAGATCTAAAGCTTTTATAAATAAAAATGGAAATGAAAAATTCCCCTCTTTGAATCAGTAAGTAACTTAAAAGTCGAGAATGTTATTTATACTGCCTTATGGCCAGAAACTATAAAATTAAATTTAGTTTCAGATATAGAATTCGAATAATTTCAAAACGTTCTTGCGTTGTTAAATAATTTTATGATCGCCACCAGGATTCTTGGAGGATGTTCTTGAATCCAATTGCCTTCCATCAGCCATGAAGAAAATGTTTCGAGTTCAATGGAAGAGTTTAATTTATTAAACTTTTTATTCCATTCAATTACCTAACTTAATAAAGTTTATAAACAACAATCCGCCACCTTGATTTTATTGAGGAAAAATAAAATTTCTAAGTTTACGACTACAAATTTTTTTATTTTAAGCTATGATTTTAAAATGTACCTTTATTTAATGTTTAAATATGCAGTTTTAATAAATGTATTGGTTAGGATTCCAGTTTATTACATGAGCCAATTTTAATTTTCAGAAGTACAACGACGGACTCTCCCACAGTTACCTGCAGGTAATGAACCAATTATTATGAGAGATCTCCCACCAATATCCTTTTGCTATTTTATAAAAATCAGAATATTTGTTAATGAACCAGCATGCTTGCATGGTAGATACAGCCCTGTAGAAAGTACATATTTAATACATTTGAAGCGATTTCTTCGCATGCCATGATTATTTTTTGTAGACCTTTTTCTTTTTGCCAAATTTTTCTTAATTCACCATAAAAGTACTAATTTGAATTATAATACCTCATTTTTGCTATTTTTATTTTCATTTGGTAGTTCCGAATCCCCCTCCCCTTTAGAATGTCGAAATCGGTCTATGATAAGAATGTATATCTCAAATATCAAGAATGATTGAAATTAATTATATCAGTAAAAATAGAAAAATTAAAAAAAATGTAGACTTTAATTTTTACAAAAAAATAGACTTATTTTGAAAGCATATAAATATATACTGCCATTTGTAATTTTTTTTCTTTAATACTTGATATTTCCTACAATCATTTGTATTTTGGGGAATATCGTTTGCAGTGATTAATTTTAAAATTTAGGCAAAGTACATGCCAAAAACACCAACTTATTTTTTAAAGCAAAAAGTGTGTATTAAGTACTTTGGAATATAAAAACAATTTCATATGCCAATTTTGAAGTATTTTTCAAATCTAGGTTGTACTGATAATTAATTCCAAATCTGAAAACAGTTTTATACGCTAATTTTTAAATACTTACAAATTTGGATAACAAATATTCGTAAAATTGAGGCATGGCACTCAAGTTGAATTTTTTTATCATATTTGAACTGCTTTGAATCAACATTATACTCCTTTGTATTAGTTTACATATTTAATCGAATTCTACTCAAAAACCCAAAGAAAACACAGAAAACCTGTCTTTAAGTGTTTGTTTCAAATTGAATTCTAGGCTATAATAGTTTTCTATATATTTAAGATGTGATTATTTGTTCTTTGCTAAATAGGATTTGTCTATGCTGTTTGGTGTAACGTAGGCTTTGCTTTTATTTTGTATTGTTCACTTTTAAAAATAGTTCTGTAATTTAACAAGTTTGTTCCGTTTTTTTTTTTTTTTTTTCATTTTGACTTTGGAAGAACGTTTTAAAAATTTGAAATACTTAAGAACTTTTGGCACATTACTTGATTTAAATTTAGTATATTCAACTTTAAGTATACAATAATTCTATACCTTCCTAATACTATTGGCATTTTTTAAGAATAAAATTGCATTCGTTATATTAAATATTCAATTAACGACTTAAATAAATGCTAAAAATACACTTTTATTAATTATAGTAAAGAGCATACATTTTTATTTTAGATTTGTCCTTTGTTTTTTTCAATATTTCTAATTTATAATTTAATAATATAAATAACAGCTATAATAATTCTCCTCTAATTCTTCATCAAGTGATGATATTTATACAATCACAAAATTTTAAACAATTCAAATAATCGAATAGCTGTTGATTAGATGCCAAAAACATAAAATACTGAAAATATTTAAAGAAATGTTATTTTCAAAGACACCACGTAAACCAACAAGATTTGAAAAGCTAAACTACAGCACTTGCTTGAAAATTCCATCGTAAACTCCTTTTTTTAAACTTGACACACACAAACATAAGGTTTTCAAAAATAAAGATTGAAAACAACTATCATTGAAAATCTTTCTACAAAAGAACCATCCTCTTTAGACTGGACATTTTAGGTACTTTTTTCATGCAACAAAACCTATCCATGTCAGAATTTTAAATATTTTTTTTAAGATTCTTATGTTTTTGGAAAGTTGAAGAAAGTGGAAAGGAGTTCTAAATTATTTTTGTGTTCAAAGTCATTCCCATTATAGAATAAAACCACCCTGTAGTTACAACTTTAAAATAAAAGATGTTTCAATGCTACATAATTTATAAGAATTTCAGCAGGGAACTAAATAGTCCTGAAGATTCATCAAACTGAACATCTTTGTTTATAACTGAATGGTAGACTCAGCACTGGCACTAAAATAACTACAACTGAATGACCTTGTAGTAATGACTCAAAATAGAATAAAATATAACTACATGAAAATTCCTAAGACAGTTTACTAATGTGTATATATAACATTTTAAAAAAACTACCATAACAAAAGTATCTAACACGAAAATATATTTAACACTGAAAACAAATAAAAATATTCAATTAAAATTAGACAATAAGGTAAGCCTCACAACCATAATCATTATAAGGATTTAAAGAATTTCTTCATATGAAAACTCGGGACATTCAAATATTTCATGTTTTTGAGAAAAACTGAAAAACTCTTATTTTATTGATCATTTTCTGCTAGAAAAAACATTTTCTTTAGGTTTACAGCCACGATTATTATTTTGATTTCGCAGATTTCCCTTTTATACATAAATTCTTGAGACCTGCGTTCGTTATCAGTCTTCACCTGTTTTTCTTTAGGTTTAAGAAATACCTCAAGTTAAAAGTATGTAAAAATCTCCTTAATAAAAAATAGGTCAAAATATTATACCAAAATAGGTTTAGCCAATTTGCAGACTTAATCAACTGTCAGAAGGACGCATGCTTATTCTACAGAATCAATTTAAAATTGGTCAGCTAAGAGCATCATTAAGAACTTTTTTACCCCCCACCCCACCCCTAGTTTCCAGTTTCAATAATCATTTTCACAGATAGTTTATTTATATTATACCACAAACACAATGTCTCAGAAATTTTGATATATTTGTTCAAAGAATGCAATGAAAATTTCAACTGCTTTTATCTTGAACTTTTTTGTTTTGTTGTATATATGACGGGACATAGCCGAAAATATCTTTTCATTAATTCAGCAGGTGGAAGGTAATTGTGTCAAATAAGCTTTTGTATTTAAAAATCTAATATATTCACTTCTTTAGTTGTCACGCTATACTTTTGATCGTGCGTTTAAATGAGTATAATCAGACATCCACAAAGTAAAACATTTAATGAGGAATTTAAATATTCTTCATAGAAAATCTTTGACATCAAATATTAACATTTTTGCTTAATGCAATGAATGAGTTATATATATATATGAATTTGAAATATATTTTGAAACTATGTAAATATTAACTATATTAATTATTGAATTAGATATTATTAGACATTATGGAATGTCTCTTTCTATACAAGGGCCAAAGATTAAAAGCTTTCCCTGAACAACTTTCAAATATTTTAATATTTTGAATGTCAATTTATTAAGGAGTGAAATGAATTTAATCATCCTTGACACATTTTATAAGTGACTAAGTCCCAGTAAAGTTAATACCTTTCTCACTGATGCAGGTGAGTAATACGAAAAAATAAACGGAAGCTTTAAGAAGTAAAATACGATAGTTAACATAAAAAAAATGTTTTATTATTTGGTATAAATATATTTTTTTCCGTATATATTTTTTACTCTTGATATTCTTTTCTGAAACTCTTCATTATTGCGGTTAGGAAAAAACAGCATAAAATTTAATAAATATGTTTTAAAATCCGCAGGAATGCTAAAAAGAGACAATTTTTAATCATATTGTGAGATGCATGATCTACAATCATGTTTAATGCAGCTGTATAAACATATTTTAGAATAATTATTTTGTCTTTATTCAATTATTGAAAAAATAAAAAAATTATATTCAATAAGGTGAAATTGCTAATTAAGAATATTTATTTCATTCTACACTTTAGTGCACAGTAAAATAAACACTTAATAATGCTAAGATATTACATATAAATTCGTAAGTTATCAGGCGATTCTGTAGACAAATAATAGAAAAAAATATTTTCAACGTAGTTTATTGAAAATTAATATGAATATTAAATCATATTTTCTAAGCAGTCATAACACTAGCAATATAGCGTTGTGATTAAAAATTACTTGCAAACAGAAATTTTAATGCACAACTACAGAAAAATTACAATTGATAACAGCAGCTTAAAAAAGTATTACACATGTTTGGAGTTAATTAATAAAATGTCTCTTTATACCAAACAAAGTTTCAGTTCTCCAATGCCAAGGGAAGTGAAATAGAATTTTTCGCTATCAGAAGAAATTTGTTTTATTCTATTTCCCATTTGGTATAAATAAAAATTCTCAAACTCGTACCAAAGGTGAAAGAAATTAGAAATACATTTGTTAAGCTACAAAATATTGCATGAATCATTCCTTTTATGAAACTTCAATTTCTTTCACTCTTTTTAATAACTAAATTAAAGCATGAATGTTTCATAATACGAAAATGGTGATTAACTTTTAAATTGCTGATAAACTATCTTTAAAAAAATCCCTTTTCGAAATATAAATGCTGGCTAAGAAAAGGAATTATATTTCCTATTATTAAAATTATTGAGAGTGCAATCAAATGATCACCAGCTGTAATTAAATGTTAGTAAAGCGTACAATGTGATATTTATAATTAATTAATATATTATTCTAATCAAATGTTTCTGATTATAAAGTATATGTATCATGAGGGAAAAAATCAAGGGATATGAAATATGAAGGAGATAATGAAATATATTTATTTAATTTTATTTTTCCTTAAAAGAAATTTAAATACAATTCGAGACAAAGAAATTTTATTCTAAAAAAGATGAACACTTTTACATTTTATGATAATCCAATAATTTTAAAAGAAAGCTGTCAATTCGATAATATCATTACCGATACAATGTGATAAAAACAAATGAAATAACAACAGCAACAGTAAACAAGTAAGTAAAGGCTTTAATGCCGATGATAGCAAAGTTTATATAACTCAAGGAGCAGTTTAAATGGAAGTTTTGTTAAATATACTATAAGAATTTATTCATATGTCATCCTTGTCCTTTACAATACAATATGTAAATTTAAAAAATTGCTCGATTTTTGTTGAATTAGAGCACAATTATTCTATTACACTAAATCATGCAGACTTAAATAAATTATTAAGCTAAATGCTTATTAATTGGAAAGTGCATAATTCTATAGTGAATATAAAGCCTATTTAGTTATTAGTCCAACGAAAGACTATGCTAATTTCATGCAAAAGGAAATAAATTAATTAATATTACATCAATGGTTTTAAAAACGGAATAGAATGAGTATTTTTGCTAATGTCCCAACAATTTATAAACTAATAAAGATTAGTAAAATATGTAACTTAGGTTTTATTAATGGATGAAAATCTGAAGTATTATTGCTATGCTCTGTTTCCTCCTCCTCTTACAAAAAAAGTTAATAAAATTAAAACAAATTTAAATGCATTTTTAACATAAAATACTAAAAATTAATATTAATAAAATCTAATACCATACAAAAATAAATTCTTTTGTATCTTTTTTTATCTGCAAAAAAAGTTAAATTCTGTAAATATCTTTGAAATTTTATTTGTTTCCAATTATTTTAAAAATCAATTAGAATCAATTAAAACTAATTTGAAATCTCATTTTAAAACCAAAAATCATTTCACAATTTTTTTAAATCTCAATTAAATTTAAAATTACATCTTGAAAAAATAAAAAGGTATTTTTTCATTAATTTATAAGCATTTAACAAATATACCATTTTTAATCTACCATTAATTCAATATTGAAAATATTTTTAATCAAATGTCACAAATATTCAATTTTTAAATCACACAGAAAAGTATCTTTTTAAGAAATAGTATCATATCTAAATTTGGAAGAATCATACTAAAATGACCAGTTAGTTTAAAATCTATCCAAAATATTATTTTCCAATAAAATTAATTTTTGTTATAAGTTTGTATAATGAAGTTTTACACCATATGTCTTTATTTTCTTTTATAAGTTTTTATAACGTTAAAGGATTTGAATTGGATCTTATTTTCTATGAATGGTAGATGTGCCATTTCTTTCCGTCTTAGTCTCCTTTTTAGTTAGTTTCATTAATGATATATGAAATATGCCAATTCAGTAAGATTTATTCTTGATATTTTTGTAAAATTTTTAGTAATATTTCTTGTGATTAGTAAGTAAAGGGAATGATAGAATTGAATAGTACATGATGAAGAAATAGCAGGCAATTATTTTTCTGAAATTTCTCCGACATTCAGGAGTTTGTGTCTTTAATAAATGCCATAATTTTGCCACTTTTTCAATTAAATTATTTGCAAAATGAATAAGTATTATGATTCAATAATATAATGAATGACTAAATTACGTATTCAAACTACAATACATTTTAATTAAGCACTTTAGATTTTAATTTTAAAAAATTGATATTAACGCAAAGGTAAAGATTGCGCCGGGGAATCTTCTCATCATTTTGTCAATTATATGTTTCCAACAATAGATAAAGTTGCCAAATAACCATTCCTGAATAAGAAACAGTTGACTTTATATGATTGACACTGACATATTTTATATTTTTTTCCCAGCAATAATTTATCTTCTTACATTGTTTACTTTTCCGGATGATTGCTCTTAGACAACATTCTATCCAGTGTATAGTTGGGAGAGTTCTTAATTTAATTAATTAAAATATGTTTACAATATTTTAATAAATCATAATTTTATTTTTCAAAACCAAATAAATTTTTCAAATACTTTTACAAGATATAAAAGATAGAAATGGAAATACTTCCATAAGAAATTAACTGCTTAACAGTTTTTTCAGATCTTTTATCTTATTAATAAAAAAATAATAAAACTCTGAGAAAATTGTACTAAATGGAACTACGTAGATAAAAAGGAAACAAAAAAAGAGCGCCAATCAATCAGAGAATGTTATAAAATTTATTGACTGAATATAATTGAAACCAACAGAATTAGATTGTACAAGGAAATCTCAAATAAAGCTAGAATTGTAAGTTATTTCCATGTGGTGATTCGAAGTGAGCAGTGGACTGCACCTTTTTCTTAACTTCTTTATTATACTCTCTTTTTGCAGTTAATTGATCATATAATACATGCCTGATGGCAGAAGGCTTTGTTAAACCTTACAAACTGAAGCTTGTTTATAACTTCTGCAGGTGGCTGGTGCCAATGAGAGGCAATGTTCTAATGGACCCCTGAAAGACTCTACCTGGAGGGAGGGTAAAGGGGTTGCCATAATCTGCCAAGTTTGGCTTTAAGCTACATTCGTGTGAACCCCGTGAATTTTCAAAATGCTGTTTAATCAAAATTACTTATTTTGTGAATTAATTCCCGATACTTAGGGATCACAGCAAAATGACATTTTAAAGTTTATATGTTTAATCTGTTGAATGTATTAGTGTAGTGAATATCTGGTTTCTTCCTGTGCTATTTGCAGCAATCCCTGTGCGCGGAGATGGCGGAGGAGCTGAGATTCGCAGTCAAGTGCCGAGCTTCCAGACAACGCCCAGCGCTCCGTCGCCAGTGCTCGAAGTGCATCCCCGGTGCCACCTACGTGCCGGCTGCCATGGAGGGCCCGCAGGAGAATGGCATCATGCAGATGATCGAGATGAGGAAATCGCCCATCAACTTCGACTGTGGCGATTCCTAGTCTCCTCAGAGCACAGTAGTAGCAGCAGTGTCAACTACCCTCTACAGTCGTGAGCACAGCAACCGGCACAGGCCCGTATGCAAATGCCAGTCATAACACAAAAAAAGTCTATAATCTTAGCACGCTTTAACATGCTGGAGGGTTGATAAGCAGGAATGCACTCCTATGGAATTCCTGAAATCCTCGCCAGGATAACATGGAAGACGTGAGATTCGGAGTTTACATCATTTCGTCCAGGATCTCTGGCTAGGACACAACTAGGTCCTGCTCTGAGAACATCGACATAAGTTATTCTTTCATGTAGTCATTTTTTCCTTCCAGTATTTGATATATGTTTTGTTGTTTGTTAGAACAGTACAATTTGCAAGGTGTGAGACATGGATATCATATTCATTACGTCCAGGATATTTGACTTGGACATAATTAGGTCCTGCTCTTGAAGTATAAATTTAAGTTATTTCCTCATGCAGTTGTTATCCCCTTCGAGTAGTGATATATGTTTTTGTCACTTGTGAGATTTCCATCATCACCAATAAATGATTTTATTTAAAGCATTTTGGGAGCTGAAAAGGCTACCTTGAAAAACTTCATGATGTTGTATGAGGTTTATGGATGATGTGACTTTTAAACAACCTAAAAAAATGATGATCTTAGCAAAACTAAATTTTAAGATACCACCTGAAATTGTTTGCTGTTTTTGTCTGACATAGGGATTTTTAGATCAATAATCCATCTGGATCTCATACGTGAGAACCATTATATGTCGTCTCGTAACAGCAATGCTGTAAATATGAAATTGAATTGACAAGCACGAGCTTTATTCGATCAATAGAATTATGTCTATAGTATTAAGGCGTTTATTTAGAGGATGCGAGAACTGCCAAAACATGCAGATTATTATGTCTATATAAACAATTATGTCTATATATCAGACATGGGTCCCTTTTTAAATATTGTAGTATTTTTAAAATTATTTCGAAAAATTCAGTCCAAATGCATTTAAAAACTTATACGAAGTTTAGAGGTAGCGATGAATTAGAATAATAATAAGAACATTCACAATAATTATTGATAGTTACATTCTGGCTCTATTTTGATTTCGAATTAATTTTAGAGTGAATTAAAAATTTTTATCTCATCTATAAGATACTAAATGCTAGCCATCAAAAATTAAGGGTAGTTTACTATTCCAGTAATCGAATTTTTTTACATTGGATTCGTCGTAAGATTCCAACATTTAATTTCTTTAAAGAAACGCTGCTAAATTAAATTGAAATTTGATATTTTTTTCATGTAGAAGATATTTATGCATTATTCCAAATTAATGCTTCGAATAAAAAACTAGTATATCGATGCTAAAATGCATCATTAGATTTAGGAATTAATTCTAATACACAAAATTTTAAATATTCTAAATATACATATTTCCTTTTCAATACAAGATATTTCATTCCTCATTAATACGAAATGAATTATGAATTATTATGAATTTTTTTTTTATAAAATCCAAATCCTCTTAAAATTTTATGAATCAAAGCAAAACTCTAAGAATTAATTTGTTGAAGTAGCTTGTAGAATGAATATATTTTTTCTCTAAATTATTAGAACAGCTTCAATATTTTTTATGATGCAGATCCTTAACTATATCATGTTATTGTGTCCTATTGTGATGTTTCAGTAAATATAAAAGTTTAGCTCTGATATACTAGATTTCAAGTAGTTATCACTTTAGACAGTCTGTAATCTTATTTCACTAGGTTAAATCTATGGCAGCAACAATTTGGTGCGGGACCATAATTTAGATTCGCTAGACTTCATAAAAAATAATTTTAAAAAGGCAACTTAAATTGGATGATTGTCACTTACTGGTATATAATTCCACTATGTATTTTAAGCATCTTTAGGCCTTTTCTTAAATCCAATGGTATTTTAAAAGCAACTTTTTCTTAATTTTTATGGTAAAATTCAAGTGAAGGCTTTAATTTTCTTTTTAAATATTTAATTTTAAATAAATTAGAAAACGAAGTGAATTTTTCTAGTTTACTAAGTTTTCGTTCGTTTTGGAAACAAACGATAAATTTCCATTTAATTAAATTACGCTACTTTATTAATTTCTTTATTCTAAATTTTGTTCTTTTGGAAATAATTATTCTATTGAAATTATTTAGTACAAGACATTTTCTTGAATGTCGAAATATTATTCATAAATTATCACATGGTAAGCGATATAATAATGATTATTTGAAAAAGGTATATGTATTAACTTGAAAAGTTGTAAAAATTCAAACAGCTTATTTATTGATTTACTGAAAATTTTGGAATACTTTTTAATTAAATTTAAATTTATGTGTCTTGCTTTTTATTTTTTTCTAATTATTACTTTATAATAAAAAAGCTAAAATTTACTTCATAAATAATGAATTAAATTAACGAAAATGTTTTTATATTTGCTTCAATTCTAGAAGGATTAAAGTTTTGGTTTTGCATTTTGCAATTTTTCGTACTTTAATATTTTTTATTTAATTTAATTTCAAAGAATTTATTAAAAGACTACCATTTTTTAAAGTATTATTGATTTGTTTGAGTTTTTACACTACATTTTTTTTCAGCATCAATATCAAATTTTTGTTATAAATACACAAATATAATTCAGAATATACTTAATTTTCTTTACGAATTTATATCTCCACTTTATCGAAATTTAAAAGCTAAGGATAAGGATGTTTTTATTAATCAAAAAGTGTCAATCATCTGATGTTTGTTGTCATAAATTAGGAGTAACTTTATATTTTACTGTATTGTATTAGAAATACTTTCCTCTCAAATAACGTTAGAAAAGGCTTTATAATAAGGAATATTTACTAATTATATGTTAAAATAATAAAAAAAAGTTGAACCTGTCCGCAAAGAGTAATCAGTTATTAGTGATAGTAAAAAAAAACAGTAATATTACGATTTTCGGTTTATCTAATAGATTAAAAATAAATTTTCACTATAGTATCCGTAATGATTATTATTCTAATAAAATTATATAAATTCATATTAGAAATATATAAACTTTTTAACATATAAATCAATTTAATACATTAGTTTAAAGTATTTTTGTAAAATATATAAAATATATTCATATAAGATATTTCGTCTACATAAAATTAATTTTTCGAGAAAATTATTTTTCAAATTAATAATTATTTTTCAACTCAATATTTCCATTTTTCATTTCTCAATTTCCTTGTTAAAGAAAATTAATATAAAATCGATTTAATTTCTAATGAGTTTTTTTTTTGCCCTCCGTTGTAATTTCTATCATGTGCCGACTGATGTTGCTTGCGTCATCTTATAATTCTAAGAGAAAATAATTATGAGATATTCATTTCATAATTATTTTCTACTAAAACAAAACTAAGCTTTGGAAAACAGTATTTGTTGAGTGATTTTTAATGAAAATGTGCAGATTGATTTCAATTTTACATAACTAAATCACATCTCATTTCTGTATCAAAAATTTATTTTTTCACTTCTATCAAAGGATTTATAACGACTTTTAAATGGATTTAATTTTCAAATTTTCTGTACAAATCTACTTTTTATAAACGATTATAACATCATTGCGTAGTTATGCACCTAGAATTTCGAAGATATCCATTTATTGGGATGAACAATTGTGAGAAAATAAAGGAATAGTGCATTTTTGATAAGATATCATAAAAATCTATAACTTAAGATAATAATAAGATATGATCAAACTGGGGCTCTGCCAATAAAAAAACATTTACGTTGAGAACGAGCACATTGTTGCAAAATGAATCAGAATGAAATGACCCCTCACCTAAAGAAAAAAACAATTAAAAGCAAAGAGCCGATATACTCGGAGAAAGAGTTAAAAATATTTCCTAAACTAAAATCTAGTTAAATTCAAGAAAATCTGTAAACAGATATCAGTATGCAAATATTTGGAGAAAGCTAAAAAAGTATCTAATTAGGTAAAATTATGCATAGCAAAACTGTTCTTCATAAAAGAGACAGTCCCTTAAAATGTCTTTGAGTCTCTAGTGAAATGATCTGGTGGTCTTTTAGGATCCATTCTCAACAAAGATTATCATTGATGAAATAAGAAAAAATACAAATTAAAACTTTCATTATTTCTTTAAAAATCAGAGCGACAAATGGACCCAGATTTTTTTTAAATGAACACCCTTACCAAAAATTACAACAATCAAAGATAAAGATCAATTTACTTGGAGAAAGAGTTAAAAAATATTTCATAAATTAGAATCTAGAAAGTCTCTTGAGAATCCCATGTAAATATGAGTATACTAAATATTCGGACAAAACTGAAAAATACATATAATTATGAGAATTTATGTATAGCAAAACAGTCCATCGTAAATGAAGTCGTCCCTTAAAAATAACACTGAATTTGTAGGGAAGGGATTTGGTGATATTTTAAGATTCATTTTCAATTAAGATGACCCATCAAATCGCTTAAAATTAAAACTTATTCATTAATTCTTTAAAAGTCAGTCTGACAAATGCATTTCTTCAAAATCAGCATTTAGCAATAGAAGTTCACTGCAATTTTAAAAAAGAACAACAGCATATTGCATAAAATGGAACATTTCTGATTTCAAAAGCTTGATCAAAAATTAATTCGTTTAATGTAGATTTTTTTTCTTTAACTGTTTAATAGTTTTAAAAGGAGACTCCTTTTAACTTTCATGAAATTAGGAGATACCAATGTAAAATGTAGTATCCGACTTTTTAATCCAAATGTATATATACCAGCAAAACATTTGGCACATGATAGATTGAAATTTGCTCCAGTTCTAGAGCTTGATGATTTCCTTTCCACTTTTATCTTAAAACTCATACCAAATAAAAATAATCATTGATTAGATTCCTTATTTTTACCTCTGTTTATGTTTGTGTTTTGCAGTCATTGATAATTGAACTTTATTTAATTACTTATCTCCATACATGCTGTTTTTATTATCGAAATACAATGTTTATAAACATGAGGAAATTTTGAGTCGTATTAATTAAAGACCGTATTAACTCAAATTATAGAAATTATGGCGTATGTCCCACACTATAAAATCTTTCAAGATTTCCATTTCAGCTATTATTTTTTATAGAAATACTTTTATGCCATTTTGTCAGAACTTTTCTGTGAAACGGAAGGCTGTTACTTTCTTATGAATTGTAACATCTTGGTGAATCCTTACACATCATAACTTCTGTTCCGGATGTAGTAGTAGTTTCTTAAATGAATCTATGATTTTTGCCCTTGAGACAGCTATTGATGTCCAATGTAACTTGTGGTGAAACTATGTAAAACCATATATGAATGTAATGGTATATATATATCATCAAATGAAAAAAGAGCATTGTATATTTGTAGCTAAAAGGAGCAATAAATGATGACTCATGACTACTGCATTTTCCTTTTTTTTCCATTTTGTATACGGATATCATTCAAAGAAAAACCAAGTACATCAATGGTCGTCAATAAAATACAATGAAGTCTAACAGTTTTCCCAATTATATTATTTTCTTATTTACACAGAGAAAAAAAACTAACATTATTCCAGAATATTGCATATATGCATACTGCAATATTCAGCACGAATTGAAATATGATTAGCTAAGAGCATTTGCGATTATTAAAGATCAAATTGATTGTTATAATTATGAAAAATCTTGAAATTAGTGACATCTCAAACAACAAT
The DNA here is from genome assembly GCA_026543055.1 of Argiope trifasciata. NCBI lineage: Eukaryota > Metazoa > Arthropoda > Arachnida > Araneae > Araneidae > Argiope > Argiope trifasciata. Next base: position 1,185,392 of record JAPMOQ010013900.1, read on the forward strand.
GATGGTTTTCCTCACAATATGAAATTACTTTTTTTTGAAAAGGTGAAACATTTTCCATAAGTTCTGTTAGAAATATAGTTTTATGGAAAAAATTGTTTAATGTGTTTATAAATAAAATAATCTAATGTATGAATGCCCAGGAGGTTTAATCTTTAGTAATAAAATATTCTTGGGCTTATCAAAGATTTTTTTGTCACTATTTCTGTTCAAATAGATCTAAATGACAAAAGTAACTTCTGATTGTTATAAAGTTTTTCAAACAAGTCATTAAGTCGGCTAGCTTTTCTTCGTGCGATAAGTTTGAAAAATTCTTTAACACATTAAAATAAATTATCAAAAGATGTTTGAAGTGTTTTCTGATTGTGCTATTGCTCATTATTATACACATGTAATATTGCAAATAAGAATATATTGCTTTAATATATATCATTAACAAAACTGCGTTAACAGCACTAATAATAAGAAATTGTGATAATTGCAATAGAATTCCCAGTAAAATTTCTTTTATGCATAATATTTTGAATATGAAAATTATCATTGTATAAAATATCGGAATATACAAAATTTTCCTTTCATAAAACCTTAATCGTTTTTTTTTTTAATTTAAATTAAAATATTAGTTAAACCTGGTGATTTTTAAAGATCGTTGAAAGTTAATTTTTCTCCATAAGCTATTGAATTTTTTTATATCAATAATACAATTTTTTTAACAAACGCTGAAGCTTGAGAAAAGTTTTTTTTCCTTTGATTTATTCACTTAAGTTTAGCTGTAAGCATGGATGATACATTTCCTTAAGAATAATAAACACATCATTAAAATAAATATTTGGAGAAATATATTTTTTAAGAAAAAGTAGAAGAGTAATTAAAAATGTAAAAATTATGAAATGTAAGGGAATTTTGTATTCATAGAGTATTTAATTAAATTTTGAAATTTAAAACATTGACAGTACTTTTTCTCCTGTCTTGTTTACTAATAATGAAGATGAATATGTGTGAGTGTAGTGGCACTCTACAGGATAATTCGTTCAATCCAGAATTATCAAATTTGACACATACCTATCTTTAGAGTAACTTGCATTTCAGAGCTACTTATTGAAAATTTAATTAATTAAATATTAAGCTCAATTTTATTATTTTCCCAATGTAAATTTGAAAAAATAATATTGCACAAAAATAATTTTTTCGAACTTCAAAATTTAAAGGAAAGCGTATTTTTAACAGTAAAAATTAAATAATGGTGCAAACATTTCTCAAATTTTTTGCAACTAAAAATATTTGTGTGTAGTTTTCAAATATATATATATATATATATATTGTTGTTCTGAAGCTTGCAATCATTTTCGTTGTTCCATTAATTACGTGAATTTCTTCCATTTTTGAAAACTAAAGGAGTAGAATTCTGTTTGATATCTGTGTGAATTACATGACAAAAATATGAATCTATGGAAAAATGGAGAGGGGCGTAAGATAGAAGATCAGTCGATAATCAGCTTTCTCTTAATGCATAACGATATTAAGTTAAAGGACTTGTCTCTATTAGAAGGATTCATGCACACAATAATCAGAACTTCAGGCAATTATAATAACATTGTTTTAATGCTTGATATTTTGAAAGAAGCATTGCCATGAAGGTATATATAAATGATTTATTAAAACTAAGTATAAATCTAAAGTGATCATCTAGTTCGTGGTGAGTTTTTGCTATTAATTAGAAATAAATATACTTTCACAGCGATTAGTTAACAATAAATATTGTAGCTGTGGCATAATTCTCTGTTGAATGATAGATGGTGATACCTGATTCGATAAGCATCCCATAGAGCATTGCAAATGTTATAATAATAATAACCAGCGGGTGACCGAGCTCCGCTCGGAGAAAACATGTATCGAAGCTAACACGAAGATTTTAATTTTCAATTGTGATTTATCAAAACAATACATGCCATAAGAAAATTTGTGAAACCATTGGTGAAAAGATAACCGGTTAAAATGCACCATTGTAAACTATTCTAAACAAAGTTAGAGTTTGGAAAGGGAACTATTCTATACAAAGGTAAAGATTGAAGTATGTTGAAGTTCAATATTTTTGACAAATTTATTTAGAAAAACAAAATATATATACATACATAAGAAACATATTATAAACCTATAACAGCATAAACATAAAACTTTATTAGTTCGCCATATTGGCTATAGATGGCAGCACGTTACCGCTTGAAAATTTAAGTAGCCATTATGGCGAACTAATAAAGTTTGAAAATATCCTATCTGTAACTCCGAAGTGCTCGACCGTAGCGCTTCAAAACCGGCGCCAATCGATTCCTCGTGGCCAAAAACCCCAGACCCCCAAGTTTACCGGAGTTTATTAATTCTGGGGCGATTTTCGACTTGGCCACCATTCCTCGTATTATAGTATTAGATTGATATGAAATACTTTTCTGTTAAGATGTGAGAACGTTACTGTCTTGTCTCCATGTTTTGTGTGAAATGTGATCATTAAAGAGATGGTTCACCAAAACATGGTCCCTCTTAAGACGTGGCTACACGACCTGTCCATCCGTTCAGA
>JAPMOQ010013909.1:0-19007 GCA_026543055.1 Argiope trifasciata
ATATTTTGAGCATTTAATAATAGTTTTTTTTATTATTATTGGTTTAAGGTGCATAACATACTACTTTTAAGTCTATATTTAGAAGAAATTAATTTGTAAAATACTAATAATAGTGGTTTAAATACTAAAAAAATAAATAAATAAGATAAACTCAGAAAATAAGCACAGAAATATTCACATACCTGAAAACACTTTTTATTGAAAATAATCCAGTATTTTTGTCTGTTTATTCATTTTTTTAACTGTTAAGTTCACCAATACTGTATGCATTGAGTCTAGTGCACGAAAATGTTCTTCATTTGTCGACGGAAGGCTTGAAAAAAATGTCCGCAGGGAATTCACAGATTGAAGAGCTTCCTGCGATGACAATAAGGACTGCGATGGACCTGTATTATCATCATCATCTTCATAATAAGTTGTCGATTATGAAACTTGCTTGACCGGTTTTTGAGGGTAGAAACGGAAAATTGCTGGCGACATTTCACCGTGTGATAAGGCCTTCAGGGAACAATATCGCGTGAAAGAAAGAAAAGTTTAAACCAAATGTTTTGAGTAAAACTCAAAATCGTTAAAGACTATAAAACAACCTTTGAACTCACTTTTCAGACGTCACTTAACAACACCCCGCCTCCATCTCCCCCTGTTTCTCTAACAAAGGGCACTTGTTCTTTGACAAGGTGACCAGACAGGTCCAGATGTCCTTAAACCTTATCAGAATTCCAAAGCTTACTGGGAAATGAGACTAGGCATACATTTACACTTCACCCCCCCCTCACCAACTCCAATTCCCAAAAGGGTGGTCTTCATCTGTTTTGAAATCTGAACAATAGCTATTTATTCAGGGATAAGTTGAATATCCACATTGAGTCTTAATAGACGGAAAAAATAATAAAAGAAAACGAAAAAAAAAAGCATTTGAAAATCAAAATATTATTATAAAGGGAGAAAATAATACTGAAATTTAGATTGAAAAAATCGTTTTACAGAGGTTTATTGTTCTAGAGAATATCGTAATATTGAGGGGAGATTAACATTAGTTTATATGCAAAATCACCGGGACCACAAAACATTATTGTAGTAGAGGGAGTTATTGTTGTATCGGGTATCGTTGTAGCCAGAGTTTACTATATATATATATATATATATATATATATATATATATAATATTTTAACATTTGAATCCAAATTATAACGTTTATATAACGTTTCCTGTTATATAAGCATATTGCGATTTGGTGGAGTCTCAGATTATCAATAATGTTCAAGCTCCACTTTTAAAAATTGCTAAAGGGGAGGGTAAAGACGGAGAACTTGTTAATGCGCATTTACACCGACCCCATTATGTTCCCATCCTGCGACAACGTTCTCAAATAATTGAAATGAGTCTTCGATATCAGTCTGGTGAATTAATACCTTTTGAAAAGGGAAGAGTAATTGGGTGTTACATCTTCGAATGCAACAGCTATTATAAAAGGGAAAAGAAAGTGTTGAAGATATTTTATTTACAAATAAAAACTGTTAAACATAAGATGCTTATTCCATACCAGTGCTGCATAAAACCATATGAAGACTGTTACTCCAATCAGGCGGGAAATGGTCTATCCTATTATCATGGCCAATCGTTTCAAAAAGGCTATGACATCAGTGTATGGTTCAGAAGATTGCTCCGCACTGCCCTACCTTTCATATCGAAAGGAGCAAAGTCGGCAGGAAATAATGTTTGAAAAACTAGAACTCAGGTAGCAACAGATTCGTTGAAAGGACGAAATTTACAGGAATCGGCCGTACACAGGGCCAAAGAAACAGGATAAAAAGTAGCAAAGCAAGCTATTCAGAGAGCCGATGACGTGTTCGGGGGAAACAAATTCTGAAGACGACTCGCTTCTTTAAAAGAAAAGAAAATAAGAGGACACGATATTTTTGATTCATAATTAAAATGGAGTTCTCTTGAAGGATTCACCAGAATGTGCAAAATCAGAACTCATCTTATTTACAATCCCGCCAATTAAAACAGTAATTGACATTAAAGTAACAGTAACAGTAAAAGGACATTGGATTCAATTTCATCCAATAGCTAATGCGTCGGATGCAGGACCTATTGAATTTCTAATCTCTGGAACTGGTGAAGAATATTTCGATTTGTCTTAGATAAGTAAAAGCCAAAATTTTGAAAAGTGAAGGAAAAATACTAACCTTAAAAGAGAAATTTGGACCCGTTAATCAAAATTATTTAATCATATTCTTCATTAATCATTTTCTCCAGTTAATGTGAATTTAAATGGAAGAAAAATTTCTTCGAGCAAAAATACTTAGGCATATCGTGCTATGATAGAAACTCTTTTAACCCATGGTTTAGATAGTAAAACTTCTCATCTTGCATCTGAATTATATTTCAAGGATACAGCTGGTCGTTTCAACATCTTCAATTGAACTAGTGCTACTCTTAATGAAGGATTCGCAAAAGAGCATCTCTAATTAAAAACAACTAAGCTTGATATGATTGGACGGCTTCATATTGATATATTCAGTTAAGATAGACTCTTTCTTAATATAATTGATTTGAAAATCAAATTAATATGAAGTAAGCCTGAATTTTCATTTTAAGGAATGAGGGATATAAAATTATATTAGATCATGTTTCACTCTTCGTCAGAAATGCTCATTTGAATTCAAGAGTTCTTATATTGAATGCAAAGGATTTAGAAAAAGCCACAACCAAATGCCCCATTGATAGAGTTACTCACAAAGTTTTTTTAAATACCTCAGTCAAGCTATTCCTTTGTTAAAGATAATGTTTTTTCACGATAAATGCCGAAAAGATTGGTTTTAGCATGTGTTGACAACGGTGCATTCAATGGAATTCAAGCACAGCGACATGAATTTTGTCGGAGTCTATGTGGATGAACAGCCGATGCGCAATAACCTCTTGAACTCGACTTTGAGAAAGGAAATTTTATATGAGCATATCTAAATTTATTTCTATATTCTGAAAGATTATATATCGAGAACTGAATTTTCATAAAGTTATATCCTGCTGCTATTCGACATATCTCCCGACTTGTGCAACGGAGAACATTTAATGTGATAAGACGCATCCATCCGACCCCCAGTTAGAATGGTTTTATTAGTCATGAATAGTGATCTCACTGATCAAAAGGATCTCATTGGTTAGCTATGCATACTCCCAATGAAAAGAATTCTTTGAATCATTTGGATTACCGTCCACAGCTTACGGCAGCTACATTTCACTATATAGTGAGCAATTTTTTTTGTTGTTAGATGGAACAAGACACCGCTTCAAAGTTTAACATCAAATAAATGCGGTCACTATTGCGCGTATTTTCTTTTTAAAATAAGTAAAGGTTTTTTTCTGTGGATTATATTTTAAATGAATTAGTTCATAGAAAGCAATATGTTTTTCACCTGTATCAATATTTTTAAAAAAGATATAATGTAAATTTGATTATTAAAAGATGAATAAATAGCTTTAAAATGTTTTCTGTCTTTTATAAACTTTTTATTTTACTATTTTTATTTATTTATTTGAATTTCATGCAAATACATAACCATATATATATATAAATTTATGAGTCAAAAGTGAAGCTTAAAATTATTATATCAATGCAAAATAGAAGGCAGGAAAAAAATACAGAAATGTATGATAAATAATATATTTTATTGACGAATAAATACATTTATAATATTCAATCTATCGAATAGGTTTTGCATACAATCCATTTCTTTTTAAATACTTATTTTTAACAAAAGTCAATGAAAAATTCTTTCTTTTCAAAGTATTATAAAACAATTCATGACCGTAAGTTTTTTCTTTTCTGTCTCTCATTAAATGCATAATTAAATTCACAACATTGGTATTTCGTAAGATTTTAACATTCATAACAAGTTCTTTTTGAGGTGACTGAAATACTTTTTCTTTCTGTCGAAGGAAATTGATCAGTTTTGGAGTCAGGTGCGTAAATTTCTTCGGTGCCAATATTTCTATTTCTCCTTCAATAGCTTCTGTTTAATGCTTCATTTGATTCGCTAATATGAATTTAAAGTCTTCGTTTAGAATAATTCCCCCCTCATTTTCTGCTTCCGTTTCTTTCTTTCCTCTCTGTCATGTTTAAGACCTAAAAACAAATAAACCAAAGGGTTTCTGCGTTGCATCTTTAAAGCTTTCTAAAATAAACTTAGACTGAGACGGGTTCATTTGCCGAGCAAAACAAGATATTTGTTGTTCATCTCGTAAGTTTTTAAAGTAGGCCAGATACGAAGAATGTAAGAAAATATTTCTCATCTCTTTATCCATAAGAAACAAATTTTGCACGATAAATATAATCGAAAAATTTCTATGATACTTATTTTCCTAAATAAATCTGAAAGTTTTAAATTTGGACTTTGCCACATTTAGTCGTCTGCAACAACAAGGCAATCACTCATAGTGTCAATATAAGAAGGTAAACCGTCATGAAATTTAACACCGGCCATCTTGTCGAAAAGTCTTGGATATGCACCATAACACCATAAAATTTTAGGAGAAAATTAATTTAGAATCGAGCAGTCATTTGACAATGTTTTTCCTGAGTTGGAAGGTCCACTTACGACCATGTGAAAAAAGGGTGCACAATCGATGGAAACTCCATCACAAATGATATGATAATATAAAACATTGTATAATTGATACAATTTTTCTTATTTTTTTTTGTTATTTAAAACTGAGATTACTATTAAATAAATATGATTACAATTTTCAAACAACAATTCACTCCAACATAATATAATAAACTTCTCCAATTAATCAAATCACTTATAGTTTTCATCTTTAAAAAAAATCATAATTATTATTTAAATCATTAGATTAACATAAGAAAACGATTTATGACATGAAGTAAATAAAATAAGAATGATGATATATACAAAACATAATTCTTTTATATCACAATGACTTATGGCTAAAGTAGAAATACCATCTTCAAGAACTTAACATTTGTCGTCGTAGGGATACAGTGAAATTTTATTGCACTGAATGGTATTCAATACATGAAGAGAACTCGAGATAGTTTTAAAAACATGTCGAGTTCTCTGAACATTAAATATACAATTCTTGTAGTCTTCACGTTGAATTATATTTTTTAAGATGGATTTTGCTATCTGTTTTTCAAATTGAAAAGTTTTTAGACTATACATTTTGATTTTCAAGCTGATAAACCCACATGCAATATCACCACTTAATTCATCTTTCATTTTCAAGAGAACTGTATTATTTATAGAACTATACAGAAAATTATTCGAGGATAGTTTGACGTATTAAATAGACTGATATTTTCATAAATATCTTTATATATAATCTAATCTTATCTAATATGTAAGAGCTATATCACAAAGAATCGGTGACAGTGCAGGGCAAATTCACTCGTTCTCTATACAGTTTTTTAATAGTACTATAATGAAAATCCTACGTTATTATTATTTTAGTTATATCAAGAATAAAAAAACCGACATATATGGGTTATGGGTCTGCTTAAAACCAGTGAAGTATTTTTTCCCTCTGCATAGAAAAAATATTATCGTTTATAATTGAAAAGGCACGAAATGCAAGGGAAGCATTTAATATGTTGCTTCTTTTTTCATCGGTTACTAAGTCAATGGTCACTCTGTTACGAAGATTTTCCACCATTTTCCAAAAAACATCATTGTTTAAAAGTTTAAAAAGACCTTTTTCAAAATTACTTGTTGTCTTTTGGTTGTGATGTTCAGTTTGAAATCAATATAGTTTTTTAACCATGCACTCAGTATAAATTTTAAAATTCTGTGAACTTTTGTTACTTTTAATCCGAATCCGAATTTCAGATTTCGATAGCGAAAAACGTATTTATTTTTATTTCGAAAATTAAGGATCAGTTTTTCAGAGAGATTAGATACAAGAAAATTTAACTTTTGAGCTATCTCTTTGGTATAGAGTGAATAGTCAGAAGGACTTACTGCATTTTTCTCTAGAGCCAGACGGTAACAATTGTGAGCACAATGAAGTTCATGAGAAAATTCCAACTTCGAAGATATAGCCAACATCGGAGTTTTCGGGGATATTCTTAAAGTCCACGTCTTCATGAGTCCAAGAAAAGTCATGAGCAGTAAATCATTCCGAGACACTGTCCATTCGTATAAGTTGTTGGCTTCCCAATACATGATGAATGAGGCAGGCCTGCTTGCATCAAAATTCGACAGATATGAGTTATTGTCAGAGGCGAAGAGATGGCTAATCATTGCAACTCCTCCAAGAATTCCCTTTCCAATAAATAAATGCATGTCAATGTCGTTAAGCAATTCCAGTTTCACATCTGACATTCCTAAACATGCCTGCCATGCAAACCCCGCTGTAGTGTAAAGATAATGGTTCGATCTTGTAATAGTCCAAACAGATTATCTGGAAGTTTTCAAATACGTCTCTGAGGAGGAGAACATTACTTAGAACGTACAAATCATGAAAATCTCCATGTGTATGCATGTCCAAAAAATTTTCAGATCTTTTTGGCATATTAATAATCTTCATTCGAAACATCTTTGTTAGAAAGGCTGTTATAAAAGGCCTATTTATGGGGCAGGCAAGTTATGGCAAATGCTGAAATGTATTGAAATAATCATATGGATAGCAACCTTTTCTAGCAATCAGCTCAGAATTTGGTTTGAAAAACTATTGCTGAGACAAAGTTGATCAGGTTTTAAATTTTGCATTAATTTTTTTAACAAGTATTTAAAAATTTAAAGAACTATAAAAAACGTAAGGATACGAATGAAAATGAAATATATTTTCCCCAGTTTTGGGGGATGGTACTGATTTTTCGCTCCTTAAATTTTTCTGTTGGACGCATCAACAAATGCGAGTCATAATTCCATAAATTATGAATCAGAACAGGAATACGATTAGCAATATTGAAATTTAAGTTGCAGCTATAATGAGCCGCACCCCTACAAACGCCATTAAGATGATCATAATCTCGAACACTATATTCTTTCAGAGGTTGTTCGCAAATACAACAATTTACGGCTCCAAGGATATTTCTCTCATCCTCAGACGTAAAAACCATTGGTTTCACTACTCTTATTTTCTCAAAAATCCATTCTTCTTGTTTGATAATTTTTTTCAAGAAACCCACGATTGCATCTTCTCCGCTTTAGACAGCGGGAGATTCTGCCATTTGACCATTGGGTCCAATAATGACGTAGTATAACCACAAGTTACGTAGTAAAGTTCCTCTTCCACTCGCAACTTCCAGCGTGTATTCCTAACCTCACTTTCAAAATTGCTGGTGCTGCATTTAAGCGATTTATCTTAAGTGGCAACTTCTAAATCTATTCTGATCCCGTTTATCGTTCGATTCACAAAGTGTGGATTGTATAGAAATAAGTACAAGAAATAATCCTATTCTCGTATATTGCATTATTTCTATATTTACAGAATAAATGAAAAAAAAAAAAAACATGCCAATATGTCTCTTCGTTTTCATGGTGAACGACACGACCTTCCTACTGCATCTCTCGTTCTAGAAGCGTCTAGGGCCGCTATACTCAACCTGCGGTCCGCGGAGGCTTTTTGGTTGGCCCAATTATTAAACTAGGTAGTTACAACTTATTTGTAAACAACTTCAAATTTCGCGCCCTTCAAAGAGTTGGTAATTGAACGGGAAGTATGGGAATGTGAGCGATATCAATAATTTGCTTAAATTGAAAACGCAAACTATCCTAATCTATGGTTGCGCAAACGATACAGAATACGCTGCGCGGGAATCCCCTTAAAAGTCTGTAATCTATGGTTGCGCGAACGATACGGAATACGCGGCGTGGAAAATCCCCTTAAAGGTCTTTTCACGCGCAAACGCGGACGGCGGGGCTACTTGCGAAGCTAAACATTGCTTGTCATGTGTAAGGAGATGTGTGTTTTACTAATTGGAAAGTCGCCCCGCCGCTCGTGTTTGCGCGTGGCCAGACCGTAAGATCCATGGACCTAAGTGCGTGTCGCTTTGATTGTCGATCGAAACTAAACTTGTTATAAATTTAATCTAAATTATTAAACTAAATTTGTGTATGTACCCGCGTCTTCTGCCAAATAATAGTTTTGTTTTGTAAATTAAGTATATCTATTATTTTCAAAATAATGTCAGGAGTGTGGTCGAAGTATAAAAGAAAAATATCACGTGAAAATAGATTGTTTCAAGATGAGTGGGAATCTGATTACTTTGTTGTGCCAAATAAAAACAACGCAGCTACTTGTTTGATATGTCGGGAAAGTTTCATATTGAAGAAATACATTTCTCGTCATTTCACTTCAAAACATAAAGATTTCGACGAAACGTTTCCTCCCGGATCGTCTTTGAGAAATGAGAAATTGAGTTTTTTTAAGAGATCATTGCATGAGCAACAAAATGTTATGATCGCGACATTATCACAAGACTCGGCGGTAACAAAAGCACCATATGAAATTTCTTACATTCTTGGTAAGCATATGAAACCATTTACTGGTGCGGAAATTGTAAAGGAATGCTTTATTAGTGCTACTAATATAGTTTTTGAAAAATACAGTAACAAAAAACAAATAGTATCTGATATAAAAAAAATACAGCTTTCGGATTCAACCTGCACCAGGCGTATTGAAGACATTTCTAAATTTATTTCCGATGATATATTAAAAAACCTAAGAAGATGCAAGTTTTTTAGTTTAGCCTTTGATGCCAGCACCGATATTTCAGCAACATCGCAGTGCTCGGTGTTTGCTAGATATTGCACAGAAAACAATGAAATTCATGAAAACTTTTTAAAATTACTGCCAATGAAAGGTCAAACCCGAGGCACGGATTACCTTGATACTATTTGTAATTTTTTAGAACATCATGAAATTGATGTGCAAAAAATCGTGTGTTTGTGTACAGATGGTTGTCCTTCAATGACTGGATCCGAAAATGGCTTCGTTTCATTATTTAAGAAAAAATATAATTGCAGCAATTTAATAACATTCCATTGTATTATACATCAAGAAAACTTGGCGGCCCGTGCTGTACAACCAGAAATAGAAGCTGTAATGAAAACAGTTATCAATATTGTCAATTATATACGAGCAAAAGAACTGAACCACAGAAAATTTAAAACCCTTCTTGAAGAATTGGGAAGTGAGCACAGCGACATTCTTTTGCATACCTCGGTGCAATGGCTTAGTCGAGGAAAGGTTTTGGAAAGGTTTTTTTCATTACGCCATGAAATAATCCTATTTTTAGAGCAAAATAATAAAGGGTACCCAGAATTACAAAACGATGAATGGTGGTGTCTTTTAGGTTTTCTATGTGATATTACGGAAAAACTAAACAATCTCAATCAGAGTCTACAAGGCGAAAATAACATAGTGTCCAATATGGCAAATAAAGTGTTTGCATTTGAGGAAAAGCTAAGTATTTATTATAATGAAATACAGAACAAACAGCTGCACAAATTTCCAACTATTATGAAAACCAGAGAGGACGGTATTAACATTTCAGAAGAAAACTGCTCCATAATTTCAAATTTTATAACTGCACTATTAAACGAATTTCAAAAAAGGTTTCAAGATCTCAGAAAAATAAAAAATTGTTTGTTACTTGTAGAAAATGCATGGCATTTAAAGACACCAACTATTTCTGAGTTGGCTTCAGTTTTAAATTGTAATTACTCGGAGTTGTTTGATGAATTTATTGATTTTAAAAATGACACCAACCTGGAAGTAATTTTCAAAGAAAAAAGGGAATATGTGGAATTTTGGAGCATTGTTCCCCAAAAATATAAAAGCGTACAAAGATGTGCCCAAATAATGCTAACATTCATTGGGTCAACGTATGTGTGCGAATCATCTTTTTCAAAGATGAAATACACAAAGAGAGTATATAGAAATAAACTGACAGATTCCCATTTGGATGATATAATAAGAGTAGCATGCAACGACAAGCCAGATATTGATAAAGTTTTTAAAAAATGCTCTCAGTTCCAAAAGTCTCATTAGATATACATATAAGTAAGTAAGCATCTTTGTTAAAAGTTCTTTTTTACATTAAACTAAATAATTCATTAGGTTGACATTACTTTTTCATTTATACACCTAATTATTTTTTACTTGCGGCCCGGGCTACCATGACTGAAATGTGTTTGTGGCCCCTATAAAAAAAAGGTTGAGTATGGCTGGTCTAGGGGCTGGAAAAAAATTTTGCTCCGAGGGAAAAAGAGGGGAAATTTTGAGCGGGGAAAATATTCCGATTATTTGCTCATTACGCCTATCCTCAATGGTCGAAATGGTTGTGTATGTGTTTTGAGAGCTGAAATTTTGTTTTTAACGCATTTCAAATTTATTTATTAATAAATGCAATTATAGCGTGCATATAAAAAGTATCTTTCAATCATTTACGAATGTAATTATTTTATGAAATATTGTTTAATATGTTTGTAAGAATTGCAAGCTGCACAGGATACAAATATTTTGAATCCTGTACAGCTCATCATACTTTTCTGTTTGTGAACCTGTTTATATCATTTAAGAAGTTATAGGATTAGATGTTAATTCTAGATATTTATTTTTGTTAAGAAAATAACTTTTTATGAAATACTCGTATGTATTTTTTTTTTCAGATTATCAAGCATGTAAGTTACATTTACATAGTCTTACTTTATTTAACGGAAATATATTGCCTATATATTTTTACTAAGTGTACCCATGTTGACAATAAATCTAATACGCACAGCTATTTAAATAATTTTTTTTTTTTTTAAATTTCATTGGCAATTGATGTAAAGATGCTCAAAAGATCCTCAGTTGTGTAAATAAATTGCACATTAAACTGGGGATTAAATTAATGTCTTGTATTTAGCTTGATAAAAATCTTGAATTTGATTTCTTAAGATTTTAAAATGTATACTTATAAAATATTATAAAAGTTATTTCAGGTTTTAATTTTTCTGAAGCCCAATAAAAAGGCTTTTTATTACAGGATTTTTCCCATGTAAAATTTTTAAAGAAAATAAATGCTTTATATTTAATGGGAATGTATATTTAAAATTAAGGATCTTTTTATTCTGTAATGGCTATGACTTCATAATATGCTGAAAAGAAGAGCTCTGCCAATATTTTTATGTATTCTGAAAGAAAATATTTATATTACACTTTGTATATTTCACTATATCTGAAAATTTTTGAGATAAATCTTACTTCATTTTTGAAAGCATTATATTTAAGGATTGTTTAAGATTTTCATCATATTGTGCAATAAATTTTTGTGTGTAATAAATCATGTTCTACTATTAAAATTTGATTTTATATACTTTTGTGTGTGATCGATTTAATTCAAAAAACGGGAACTTTTTTGTAATGAAATTATGTATAAAAAAAAAGGTCAGTTAAATATCCCTAATATAGATTCTAGGTGAAATGAATATTGACAAATTCTTCTGATTTTCAATTCTTTTTATTGTAGTATTACACTGACTGTAATATATATATATACACTATCTCAATTCAAAAAAATTTCAGAGGTTCACTATTTTATTTCAGAAATTTATATGAGTAATATAATGGAAAAATGTGAAACTATTATATAGTATCACTTTTAATCAAGTAATCAAACTTCTGGTATGAGTAAATTAGTCAAAAATACTGTAATTCTTTAAAATAAGCATTTTATATCACATAAATGTTCTTAATTATTTTATATCTTTACAGTGACTTAATTTTAGTATTTAGAAAAAGAATTTCTGTAACCTATTGTTGTAATCTATCTACTGAATAAATTTTTTTATATATGATTTTACAAAGTATAAGTTATAGTAATATATGACATGCTTAGTCATAATTATTTTTATACATTAATGTAATTTATGTTTACATTGCTTATCCTTACTTAAAAAATCTTAAATATATATTTTTTCTTTTTGAAATTTTTTATTTATAGTAGATTTTATACATAGGAAAATTTACTGTGCATAAAAAAGGCATTTTAACAGAATTCTGTAGCTTAATCCTTTTATACTATTCTAGTCATAAATAACTTCAGTGTTGGATTTATTTAAATATTTGCTGTGGTTAAATTACATGCTTATATTTTACTTTTAATATATATCTATATTAGCAGTAACTGCATGGCACTGCCCATTATATAGCATCCAAGAAGAAAAATTAGTTTTAAACTTGTCTAACCTCTACCCGATATAGCATGGGCATGTTTGACATCAAATAAACAGAAAATATTTAGAAATTACCAAAAATAGCTACAAAATAAATTTTTATAGAACAAAACTTTTTGATATTTCATGTGTTCTGACCAAGGTTAGATTTCCTTCTTTTTGGCATAACGAGATTTAAATCGCTGTTTAAAATCAGATGCAAACAAAGAAAAGTATCACATATGTATACCACAGCTCTTACTGTTTGCGCATGCACAGAACAATTAAAATCTTAAATATAAAACTCCCTTTATTATTTTGACATGACTTTAATGTACCCAATAAATGCTCTATAAAATGGTATAAATATCTTCAGTATCCATTTTTTCTCGAGTTTTTGGGGTTCAAATAAAGACATTTTCAGGAGACTTCATTTTGCACTATGTATATACATATGTATTTGATGTTTTATATTATCAGCTTCATTTATAATCTGTTTCAAATATCTTTGGAATAAAAAAGTTTAACTTGCTCATAATAAATAAATAATGGAAACACATAATTAGCTGACATCAAATTATAGATATCAGCAAATCAACATTTATTTAATTAAAAAGATTCTCGACTCATAGATTCAATCATTTGTTTTAAATATTTACACAAAATCTTGTTCCAAATAAATTTTAAAGTGCTTAACTTTTTCACAAATTCATATTCTTTATAGCAAAGATGTTATATGTTAGCCTTGAAAAAATTAACAAGGTTTATATGGGAGAAAAAAAGGTTGGAGAGGGAGGTTTATATGGGAGTGATTCTTTTTTTAAATGTTGGTCTATTTTAAAAATGCAAATTAAAAAAGAACCAAAACATACTGGTATCAATGTTTCCTTCCTTGTTTGAGGCATCTTCAACTACCTTCATTCCTATTTACGATAATAAGTTATCAGTACTGATTAATTTCAAGATGAATATCATTAATTTGGGATCTGACAGAGAAGATATTTCATGTCAAGTGAGCATGATCTCTCATCTGTACGTGCTCCAAAATGGGGAAATAACTATATCTCAACTTTAAACTCCATATTTGATGCCTTTTAAAATACTATCATTTTTTCATATCATGAAGACTTATTTGTATATATGCATAGTCAATTATTTTCCAATAACAAAATTCCACTTCATTTTTTTATGTGTGATTGATTTGATTTTGAACTCAAATACCAGCTATTCAAATATTTGAAATTATTAAAACAACCAGTTAAACATTTCTATAATATTGCAATTCCTAATGTAATGTGCATGCACATGCTTACACATAAAATGTTTAAATACAATTCTGTAGCTGAACTCTCAGAATTAACTATGCTATAAATACTAGAATTTTGACTGCCTTCAAGAATCAGGTGCAGAGTTGAATTTATTGAACTATATACTTTCAATAGTGATATTGTGTGCAATCAATTTCACTTACACTTATTTTTAAATAATCCTTAGGAATCATTCAAAAATAATGAAATTAGTTGATAAAAAATTAAAACTTAAAATAATTTTAGGTATCAAACCAACAATTATTTAATTAAAAAGATACTTAACGCATGGATTTAACAATTTGTTTAAAATAATTTCAAAAATAAAATCTTGCTCTTATTGTATTTTAAAATAATAATTTTTTTTTTTTCATTAACTCCTTCCTTTTTTTAGTAAAGATATCAAACTCAAATGTTAACTTAAACAAAATAAATAGGGATGAGTTTATGTGGAAAAGAATATAGATATATTCAACAAAATGTTAATATATTTTTAAAATGTCATTAAAAACACACACTCAAGACAAAAGTAATATCAGTCTGCCTTTCTTGCATGTGGAATCTTATCATAATGCTTATCTCAAGCACTATTTTTTGTCTACCAGATTAATTTCAACATGATACAAAGTGAATATCAGTAATTCTAGAACTAACATAAAACATATTTCATGTCATAAGCAAAAATAATTATTGAAACTTATAAGTATTTCCAAACATGGAAATAACTTCATAAATATCTGAGAGATCTAAAATTTTAGCTTTTCAGCTTAATTGAATTTTACTTAAAAAATAAACAGAATAGCATTGATATATTACATATGGTTAAGTACCAATAGTATAATAAGGAGAAAATTGGGATCAATCAATAAAACTGAACATACAAGAATTTAAATCCTCAAACTTGTTTCATATATTTCTCAGCCTTTAAAAAAAAAAAATCCTTATATATTTTTGATGCCAAGCAGTTTTTTTAAAAATAAATTTGTGAGACTAAATATGCATTTTAAAAATTATAGTTACAAAAAATTATATATTTTGGCCATCCAGGCTGTTATATTTATTGCAATTCATGCACTTATTTTGAAGGACAAGATATGTGATAGAGATGTAAGATTAATAAAAGTACCATAAGTTTGATAATCAGATACTTAAAAATATTTTGTCAAGGATATTAAGCATAAATATTATCTTATTATATAATTCTTTTATTGGTTATATTTATATATAAAACTTAGATCAATAAAATCACAGGTTTGGGCCTTTATATTTTATCTTCTACTAACACTGGTTATTTAGATGCATTTGATTTTACATTAAAATTCTAATAATATCGTAAGATTTTAGAACTTTAAAACACCATCCTAAGGTTTAGCAATTTTTAAATATTGTTAGAAAATAAAAATATTAAAAAATAACATTTCAAATCATAAAATCTCAGTTGTATAGATATATATGTCAGTAAAAATTTATATTTCAATAATAAATATAAATGTCAACACCCCCTCTCATCAAAAGTCAGGGAGCTAACAATAAAAAGAATTTAATAAAATATTATTAAAGAAAAAATAATAAATTTTTAATCGGGAATAACTGAAATTAAAATAACTAAAATCGTGAAAACTTTTTTTTAAATATAGGTACATTTAACATTTTCAATATGTTATTACATATATAACACTTCCAATAATTAAATGAAGCACAAATTTAGATTACAATGCAATTTTTAACTTTTGCTCTCATTGAGACATGAACAAGACTCTCATTTTAAATAATCTTTTAATCAAAAATAAATAGGACCAACAGATTACATTTAAACTCAAATATATTCTCGTAGCAGTATGAGCAATTATCTGATTTGTCTGTCAAATGAAACATTAAATAGTTCAATGACATAGATATCAAGGCTAAATATGCATGTACTCAAAACTTGAATATGATTTTACTGTTTATTTGCAAAATAATAATATAAATAAATTTGAAAATTTAAATGCCATTTCAGTAGAGTTTAATAAAATTCACTTAAATTATGAAACTGAAATGTATCCACTTTTAATATGTAAATTTATTTTTCCTTTGAATTGAAATATTAGATTCATATATATATTCATAACTACAATTTCTGATTATATATATTTAATACATATAGTTGAGTATGTATTTAATACAAACCTAATTATGTGTTTGAAAACATTCATTAAGAATGCATACTGGCGATGAAACTTATATAACATTAAATTCATAAAACCAAAATTTTCTCTAATAAATACAAAAGCTTTCTATAGTTACTAACTGATCAAATAAAAATAAAATACTTGTATGTTGTCACAAAAACTCCATATAAACAACTTGTATGACATCGTGTTTTTATTCCGAAATACGTTTGTAAGTAAACAGAGAAACTTTCAAATTAATCAAAGTACCTAATTAAATAATAATAATAGAAAAAATGAACCAATAATTTTGGTTTACGTGGTTAGAAATCCATAACGTATTCTTTATTTGAACATTTTTTTTTTGTGTGTGTGCAGCATCTTACTTTTTATATCATATCATAACTTCTATTTTAAAGACCATTTTTATATTTAGTTCAATAACACAATTCTAAAATCCAAGGCATCTATATTTTAGAAATTCCAAGCACAGATTTCAAATCATTTTTGTACTAACAGAACTAGCAATTTAGCTCAGGAATCTGACGGTCAAATCACGCGCCACAGATCCTTCTTCTGAGTCACGTGGGTTGAAAGAGCTGCCTTTATTTTCCCTAAACATCAGTAAATCCCTTCATTTTCCCCAAAGAGCAGAATTTGGTTGCTGTCCCTAGAGGCTAGTTCTCGTTCTTATCTGCCTTCGTCGTTATCTCTTGGTCCCTTTCAGAAGCGTCTCTCCCCCTCGGACAGCACGTGACCTTTCTACTCCTGACCGGTTTGTAGCCTTCCTCGTTGAGAGTCGAGTAGCGGGGGTCTTACATACGTGCTTAGTTATCGGTAATGTAAAAGAAATTCTAGAATTCTTGTTACAATGTCAATTTTTTCTAAAATGCATTCAAAATCGGCATAGATGGTATAGGGCACTGATAATTGAAAATGATAATTATTAAACTGTAACCACTTTTCTTCCTCACTCGGCATTCTGATTTTCTCAATTTCTTGACTCATATAATCAAGTTTATGGTTCACAAGATTATGGTCCTTCTTCTCTAAAAAAATTGGTGGTGGAAAAAGTCACAAAACCTCGCACCATTGTGTTTGGTTAAACTGAACAATAAAAGACTCATATTTTTGATAAGAGTAAAATTGAGATAAGAGTAATGTGATAAGAGTAAGTTTTTCTTCACTGGAAATCGTTAGCAAAGTAATATGGCTATCTTTGTCTTTCACAAATGGAAAATTTTTCACTCATCGTGGATGGTTTTCAGTGGAATGAAGAGTGGCCAATACACATCAGAGGAAGCACTTGTCCATATTTCTAATATTTATAACAGCCTTCTTCTTCACTATAAAAAGTGGGAATGGTATATAATTCGATGCAACTCATGGGCAATATATATAGGTATTCACTTCGAGAAATAATATTCCATCGACAATCCAATCGTTACCTCGACCTCTAATTTCTTCGCATGATGTTTTTATTTTTTCAAATTCATGTGTCACTTTCTCCTCATTAGGTTCGTTTAGCATACAAGTAACACATTTAGAGCGAAATGGAGTTGATTAAACTCGAGCTCCATTTCTGTTACATTTATCACAAAACAAACTATAGCATCCAAATAAAATTCAGTACCTCGCTCCTCTCATGCTGTTTGAATTATTTCTATGGTTTCTGGCTCACACTCGAGTATGAAGAGTTCCAGGTGCTTCGAAATAGTAGTACTGGGACATATTTTATTGGTGTTGAATGTGTTGAAAGTTGATCTTGATACATGCCTGCTTGATGTGGCACCACCCGTTTGAAGACCAGAGAGAACCGGCTGTGAAGATTAACTTTGCCACTGTCTTTTCTGTTTTCGTCGTTGTGATGTTCAATATGACGCTTTAGATTACCGATGCTTATAAAGGTATTTTTACACTTGAAACATTCGTCAGAGTTTGTTCTGTATATGATCCTTTCGTGCTTCTTCAAATTAGATTCTAGATTGAAACATATTTCTCAAAAACTGCATACAAACTGCTTAGGAAAATCATCATCGTTATCGTCGTCATAGGGGGAATCTAATTGCTTTGAGGTTAGGTCACTGAAATCAGCAAGTGCGAGAAATTCAGAATTTAGGGGTAACTCTGAATTTTTGGAATCCTTAATTGATTCCATATTAACAATGCAATCAAAAGAAAAAACGCAGAATGAGGATTTTTCTATACGAAGGTGTATTGAAGTAATCCCCCGGTCATAAAGACATTTTTAATTTAAACATTAAGTCATTGATAAATTTCCACGTGCCCGCATTTGATCAGTGATAGATTTTCTTTGGAATTTCTGATAACGTGTGGGGTGGAAATAGCATCATGATTGATGATGAAAAACAATCCAGATTTCCAGTAACTTGTAGCATTCCCAAAACCAACAATCTCTTATCCTCCCCTACAACATGAAGATAAGATATTAAAAGGACATTTTATCCGTACGATTCACTTCTATAAGATAAAATAAGGAGCGATATCGAAGAGTATGCAGAAATCAGTCAATAGACGGAAAATTCAAGATTTAAAAAAATCTTTCAATGAATTAATGAAGAGTTATTGGTGATTATAATTATCTAGGTTAAATGTATGTACTGTCGAAAAAACTCTAAATTTTTTCGATAAAACATTCTGTGACACAAAGAACTGTGTGTTCTATATAAAATACAATTCTTTTATCAAAATCTTTTGAAAGATAATCTTATGAGTCTTGACTAATATAAGCCTTACATCAAGAATATACATAGATGATTGATATTATCATTTAAGATATATATCACGCAAACAGTCGAAGCAACAAGAAACTTTTGATAAATTTTAAATCTCCTATAAGAAATAATTGGTTAATGAAAAAAGAATTTATCTATTTCAGCTTGGGTCAACCGAGGTCATTTTGTACCTGAAATACTCATGAAAAATTAATCAGGCTGGTGGAGGAATTCTGCATATGATATCATTAGAAGAATCAAATTTTGGACTTCATCGATCAATAAGTAAACTATCAATGTATCTTTTCGAACATACCACTTTACCCAATCAAAGTTATATAACTGCATTAGGACTCAATTTATTGTAGGATATTTTATTAATCTGTGGACTTTTTCCCGTCCAAGACGCTTCAAATGAGCAAATTGAGTTAGGAAAATGAAACATTGTGTGTGACTTTAAATTCAAATCTTTTGTAACAAATTTTGGATAATATCAATCAATGGCATGAGGTCCAAAAAGTACATATAGTCTCTCAAAATCTATACGGTATTCTATCAACATGAAAATCATGGAAAATTTTATATAGCCATAGATATCGAAATCAGACAAATCTTTTCATATCAGGAAATATCAGTTATTAATA
>JAPMOQ010013912.1:0-16517 GCA_026543055.1 Argiope trifasciata
CACAAAATTAGTTTTCTGTATTATTCTTCCTGCTGAATTTATAAATAAATGTTTTTGAAACTATAAGTACATTAAAAAAAAATTTTGCAATTTTGACTTGTAATTGCTTTTTTTAAAAAATCAGAATATATGCTATCTGATTCTTTCTATCAATGTCATTAAAATTTGATGGAATTTCAATTATTTTATTTTTTAAGGCAAATTTTCAACTTGTGTGTTTAATCATTAATAAAAATTTTGTCTTGCTACTAAAAATTTTTAAGTGATAAAAGAACAACAGCTTATTTCCCATTGGAATTGTTAATACTTTAGAATGTTTTTACATCTGCAATGTTAGTGTGATAATACAAGGTTTCTTCCTGTCCTCTTTTCCATTTACATGTGTACTCCCCCTACTTGCCCCGCCCTTTATTTTTTAAAGAAATTTAAGCTAATTTTTTTAACTCTTTAAAAAAAAAATTTTTTTTTTTTGATGGGTAATAAGCACATGTGTCTGTAAATTGGTTATCTTGAAGTTTGAGTGTAAAGTTGTTCCAGAATTACCTGTACTCTCTTATTATTTAATATACTGTCTATGCATATTCTTTTTCATTTGATCAAGTTGAAGTGAAATGTTCGTCCTTAGCATTTGTCTAAATGAATTTATTTTTGTTATTCATCCAAAGAATTATACATTTGTCTCTCAGCTGTATTTTGAGTATAGTCAAATTACTATGCTTAAATTCATGCTTGAAATAAAGCATGCATTAACATCTATGTTTTTTTTTTCAAGTCAGTTTATTAACTCAATAAATAAATCAAACACTTAAATTTGAAGGTATTTAATGAAAGTATTAATAAATCTTACAAAATAACTGACAGTTTATCAAAAAAGCCCATGAAACTAATTGTGACATTAATTTGAATTTTCTAATTACCAGATATCTTTCCACAGTGACAATTTCAAATTTTTATACTATAAAACTATATGCATTTTAAAATTATGCTTTTCATTGTGTTTGAAGTGATCAATATAGAACATTTTGAATGTGCGAAATATCAGGACTTCATGACAAATCTATCAGCAGTACAAAATAAATTCGTATACCTGAATAGTATGTACAGTTTGCTAAAGTATTTGCACATTTTTTCAATGTTGTAACTCAGAATAATATTTTTTCTAAAAAAATTAACATGTTGTAATATCATATCAAATTTGAATAAATTTATAGGAACTGCGCCCATCTTATTACAAGATTTAATCATTGAGCATTATGATTTAAAAGATTGAAAGCTCTCATTACAGATATCAAATGGAGATAAATTAAAAAAGTATAATGCTTCATAACTGGATATAGTTAACAATTGTTTTTGAAATTATTGATAAGCATTTCAAATATTTTCCTTTTAGATTATCTTGTTTCTGCACTCAGTGATATATATCAAAAATATTTTCAAGTTCTTAAAATTTCTTTATCCAAAATTAAAGGTTACAAATGTAACCTTGCACAAACCATATCTCAAGTGATGATTTTGTCATAATAAAAATATCTGCATTGATGCTCAGTGTTCTGAAACTAACAGTAAACTAACATAATTATAGTTTCTTTCAAATTATTATTACTGTTAAATAAGTTAAGCTTACTAATAAAATCATTACATTTTTTTCTTATGTAATTATTTTTATAAGAAAAAAATTATTTTTGAGACTTTGAAGTTTTCAGTTTGCTGAGAGAAAAGAACTTGGAACTCACATTTATATATAGTGAATAAATTAGGATTACAATTTCGAACTATACAATATAAAAGGTATAAATATAATTTTTCAAATATATGCAACTTATGAAGCTGTTATTTCATTTTAATTTCTAAAAATCTGAAGGACAAACAAGCAAAATTACACTTTCATAATTTTTATTTACACACTAAAAAATATGATAATTATTCGAAAAAATGATCAAATGGATACTTCAATGTAATCATCTATTGTAAATAACTCAAAAATTATTTATTATTCTAAACGGTTAAAAAGATCATAAATACAGCATGAGAAGAATGTCAAAGTAATTCATGAAAACAATCTTATTCAACAGAAACATTCCAGATAATAATCAACAGGTTTTTATCACCAATAAAAACATAATGTAAAGCAATATTTTAAAGCAGAACACTTCTGAAATGTGTTTTAAAATGCTTAAACACAATTCAGAAGTGATATTATATTTGTTCAATGCAATATTTATCAATGTAATATTGATAAAAATTGCATTGAATGAATATCATACAATACAGTAAATTATAAAAATGAATAAAATACAGTAAATAATAAAAATGAATAAATTAGCAATGTAAGCAAAGAAAGAAGGAATTCAACATAATCAAAATTACAATAAATAGAAAAAGAATCCGCCCTGAAGACTTTTTCAAGGATCACCCTCAGGCAAGGATTCAAAGTAAAGGATTTTTTCCGTGAGAAAATCGAACAGTATTGACCCTTCGTGACCAAAAAATTAAGGCAAAAGAGACATACCAATTTTAACTGCAAAAAGCACAAAAACAAAGCAAAAATATATAAAATAAAACAACTTAAGAATATTCAACCAAAAATTAAAACAATCCACCTACTAATTAAGTAAACAAAAAGTTAAAGAACATACCAGCAACAGGCGAAGAAATATCATATCACCCCAACTGCCATTCCAATTATAATATCAGACAGAGAAAAAAAAGATAAATGGAGTTTCTGAGCGCCATCTATTATATTAATATTTCATTTCTTTTTTTATTAAAATATTGATATTGTAGAAGTTTTTCAGAAAATCATTGTTGTTTAAATTTTTAATAAAACTATTTGTTGCTTTTATAAATGAAATTTTGTTATTACAAATTGTTTTGATTTTATTAAATTATTGAAAATTTTAGAATTAAAATTAGAGTGATAATTACAGAGTTTCATTATTTTAAAGCTGAATTCATATCTTTTATCATAAATACCAACTATTGTTTTATCATTAGCAATTTCTATTCTCAAATCCAGCTAAGTAGCTTGTAGATGATTTTCATTTATTTCTGTTAAAATTAATTCTTTAGAGTAGCAATTTGTAACCATATTGGTATTCTCTAAGTTAATCAAAATTAAATCATCAGTAAATCTCCATCCATTTATTAAGTAATTTTAAATTATTTTTTTCTCATAATAATGCAGGAAAATATTAGCTAAAGCACTTGAGAAAGCTGCACCCATTGGAATACCCTTAACTTGTTTATAAAAATTAATATCATTGAAAACATAATTTTCGGTAATATTAAAATTGCATAAAACAAGCCAGTTATTTTTATTAATTTCTCATGGTGCAGGTTAGTATATAAATTTTCAAAGTCATAAGTATTAATTTTACAAATTTTGTCACCTTTTAAAAATTCCAAAACCTTTTCGTTATTATTAATAGCAAAGCTATCCTCATCTTCAATTTTATTTAGGATAATTTTCAGGTATTCAAAGTTTCCCCATGGTGTAATTATAACTCCTTGTACTACAGGTTACGAATCTAAATTTGATTGGGTTTTTTTAATGAAATTTTACTGTTGGAAACAAATAGGGATACTTTAAAGAGCATATATTAATTTTAGTTTTTTTTTTTTTTTTGCGAAAGCCAGCATTCTTTTGTTTAGTTCCTTTTTATCAGCATTAACTAAATCGTAAGTCAAATTGGAATTATACTCATTAATTAACAGTTCTTTATAATAACGTTTACACATTATACAGAAATTATTTGCCGATTTATCTATTACTGTGATAGAAAATTTCTTTTTTTATTGATTTGTTAATATAAATTCCCCATTCTTTTGTTCTGGCTTTATCCGCATTTTACTTTGCTTTAATTTCTTCTAAAATTCTTATTTTCCATTCTTTTAAACCTTCTGGAGGCCAATGATATTTCCTAGATAATTCAGAAACAAAAATATCTAAATCCTACCCGATAGATGTTAAGACTTTTTTCCTGTTTAATTTTTCTCTCAGTTTAAATTTAGTTTCCCTTTCCATTAGATCTCTTAAAGAACCAGAATCTATAATTTTTAATCCCCTGTTATTATATGCCCTTTTTCAGCATTTACATAATCTTTATAAATTTCTTTGTAACAATAACAGTATATTTTGCTTATTTTATTTAAATTTTTACTATAGTAATTATAGTTACAAATTCTTTTCTTTAAACTTGCTGAATATGCTATTGAAATTATTATATTATCCTTTAAAGCAGGGATGGGCAAACTTTTTCGATCGCGGGCCAAAAATCGAAAAAATAAAATTTGGCGGGCCAAGATGAATTTTTCTAAAATTTTAAAAACAATATATAAGTATTACAATTTAATATATTAATGAGATGAATGAAATTGCGATTTCATTTTTAAAAGTTGCTTATATTGAGGTTCGAAGTGAGATGTGCTGATTCTAAGGAACGAGGCTAAATGCTCATCTGTCAGTCTACTGAAACAATTCTTTCTAAGGTTCATAGTTGAAAATACTTGTTCACATATATAAGATGAAGCAAACATAGCACTGATTTTCTGGGCATGAGATATTAAATTTGGGAAACTTACTTTCGATAATGATTTGTAAAACTCTAACTTTGGCATATTTAGAAACAATTGCTTGAGATGATTGTTAGATTGCAACTCAATTAATTCAAGCTGCAAATGTGACCTCACTGCTTCACAATTTACGTTGAATGGCATGGTAAAAATATCCAATTCTGCTTGAATGCCACTGAAATCTTGAAATCTGCGTTCGAACTCAAAATGCAGTTTTTTCGAGCTATCTTCATAATTCTTAAGGTTCTCTTTATTTACTGAGGGTATTGAATTTAACCTCGGGAAATGAGATAAGGCGTTCTTACCTAGCTACCCAGCAAAATATTAAGTTTTAGTTTAAAAGCTTTGAGATGTGACCAAATATCGTCGATAAATTGATCTTTCCCTTGCATCTTGACATTCAAGTTATTTATATGACAAAGAAGATCTGTGAAAAATGCAAAGTCTGAAAGCCATTTTGTATCTTCTAACATTTCGCACTCCGCAGAACACTGTTTCTCATAGAAGAACGACACAATGTCGTCTCTCAGCAGCCAAACTCGCTCGAAAACACATCCTGCACTAAGCCACCTTCCTTTCATGTAATACAGTACATCAGAGTATTCAGAGTGCACTGAGTGAAGAAAATCTCGAAATTGCCTGTGAGTAAGGCCACGAGATCGAATAGTATTTACCAGCTTCACGACTGTATAAAGCCCGGGTTTCATATTCAATGCAGATTTACACAGAGCATCTTGATGTATAACACAATGTAGAAAAACAACATTGTTCCAGGGATAGTTTTGATTAAAGTGTCCAAAAAATACAGATTTTTTTCCTGTCAAATTTGGTGCTCCATCAGTCGTAATATTACATATATTTGTTATAGGCACTTTCAAAGTTAAAAGTCCTTCCTGAAATTCACGAAAAATATCATATCCCGTTGTAGTTCCCTTTAAAAAACGCATGCACGCCAGTTCCTCAATAATTTCAAAGTTTTCATCAACACCTCTTATAAATAATACTAATTGAGCAGTATCATTTATATCCGTGCATTCATCCATAGCTATGGAACAAAATTTAAACTGGCCAATCTTTGACTCTAATTGTGATGCCAAATTTTTATCGATGGCTTCCATTCTAGAAGTCACCGTTTTTTGAGATAAGCTTACAGTCTCAAAATTATTTTTCTTGTCTGGACATAAAACATCCCAAACTTGGAGCATGCATTGTTTAACAAACTCCCCATCACTGAGAGATTTATTATTTTTAGCAATATTGTATGCTACAATGTAACTTGCATGTGTAGCTGCTTCTTGAATACTGTTTACCTGCTTGAAAAAATTTTGCCGGCCTTATAATTTTTTACAAAGACTTTCTGTATTTTTTTTTTTTTTTTTTCATATTTGGACATTGCTTTGTAATTGGAATTCTTATGCTTAGATGTGAAATGACGGGAAATGTTATATTCTTTGAAGACTGCTACAGCTTCATTGCAGATAAGACACACTGGTTTATCTTTTACAACTGAAAAAAAAAAAAATTCCATGTCTATTCATCATTAAAACGCTGCACTCTGAATCAACTTTACGTTTTTTAGTAGCCATTTTGGGGTTGAAATATTTCACGAATAACCCAAACAAGCACTAGCTACGCTATACTTTTAATAATTTCACCACTATTCACAATGACGCTATGTTCACAATTTTTCAACGCGCAATCAATAATATTAGAACTCGCGCCAAAAGAAAAAGCCGCTAGATGGAGCTTAAATGCGCAGTCTGCCACATGTGAGGTCTAATTCACCTATATTGAATTCATATATGTCTGCTCCACAGGAAAAAGATAACGCTTGTTGGCGCCAATTTACAGCTATAACTAACAAATAACTTCCGCTTTACTGATTGAAAACTGCCTGTGTTTGCTATTTCCTTCGATTTATGTTTTGTAGAACAAAAATAGAGAATGTAAACAGATTACCAGCTCTTTGAAAAAAAGGAAGAAAAAATATAATATTTAAACAAAGTAGAAAGGGAGATGGATATATAATATATGAATATTTCTTTTAATTTGCCTCTGACCGGCAAATTAAAATTCTATCCGCGGGCCGGATAGAACATTCCGGAGGGCCGGAGTTGGCCCGCGGGCCGAAGTTTGCCCATCCCTGCTTTAAAGGAAACTTTGTTATTCTACATAATTACAGGTAACTTTATTTTTTGTAGCTAATGTCCAAACACAGAATTCTTTGTTTAAATGATTTTCATTTTTAATTAAAAAATCGGGGTTTTTTTTCAATATTAAACAAATTTAATAAGAACTAGAATTACACATTTAGTGTAAAAACGTTACCGGCACAACTGTTATGTTATAAAAATCTTTAAAATATAAAAATAAATATTGATTATGTGGAAACAAAAAGTGCAAGACATGTCCATTAGCGAGTAGAGAACAAATCAATAATAAAAATGCAAATTTACAAATATTCTGTAAAAATAAAAACCTGATTTACCTTATAAATTGTATTGAATGTAATTTAAATTATATAGGTCAAACTTGCACCGAACTTAATATAAGAATCAATAACCATTTTTATAAATTTTTAAAAACTTTATAAAAAATAAGAATTTTGACTATGAACTAAAGCACTTTCAATGCCATAACTTAAATAATATTAACATCTCGTACTAGAAGACTATATTAATAACTTAAACAAAAGACTTAACCACAATATTTATATTTGTAACTTAAAAACTTTATTCCCTGAAGGTCTGAATAGAAAATTAAATGGTGAAGGTTATGGGGATATAAACAATACTTGTATCTACAACAAATTTAATATTTTCAAAGATTTTTTGAAAACAGTAAACTTTAGTAAAAAAGATAAATATAAAGGGGTAATTTTCAAATTATATTTGAGGAATTGCTGAATTATTGTAATCTAGATCACAGTAGTGAAAACATTTACAAAATTAAGAAATATATTTTTGATCTTCAAAAAAATAAAATTAAATATTTAACAAATAATAAACTCGATGATTTAAGGTTTAAAAATTTTTACACTGAATGTGTAATCCTAAATCTTATTAAATTTAAGCTTAATATTAAAAAACGATTTATTAATTAAAAAGGAAAATCATTTAAACAAAGAATTCTGTGTAATAAAATTGTTGGACATTAGCTACGAAAAACTAAAGTTACCTGTAATTATGCAGAATAACAAAGTTTTCTTTCCTTTAAAGGATAATACAATAGTTCCAATAGCATTTAGTTATTCAGCAACCTTAAAGAAAATAATTTGTAATCATAATTACTATAGTAAAAATTTAAATAAAATAAGCAAAATAGACTGTTATTGTTGCAAAGAAATTAATAAAGATTATGTAATAAAGGTTATGTATATTAATAAAGCTTATGTATATATGTAGAACTCAGAAGGTTTGAAGTTAAAAAACGTGCAGCCAATGAGATTAAACATTTGTCAGTAAGAAAATAAATAATTCGACTTTTTGACCTTTTTATGACATCTATCAGGAATGAATTAATATATTTTTTGTTTAAGATATAAAAAAGATTTTTAGCTTTTTGTAATTAAAAAAAATGAAAAAAAATCCTTTTTTTCTATTAATTTTTTATTAATCATTTATTGACACTGATTAAATCGGATATTTGAAAGGTAGGGATATTTTAGATTATGCTCTTTTTTTGTCAAGTTAAATTAAATTATATTATTGTCTGATTTATTTTTTAAAAAATTCTTTAGAAGACAAATGTTTGTGTTTTTTTTTAACTATGCAGTTTAATGTAAAATGTATTATGTAAATTTATTATGCACTGAGATTCATAGGGATTACTTTCAAATGTATTGCCTTGCTGAAGGGTCAAATACACAAAGATGAGATGGCTTTCATAAATTGAGGTCTTTAAAACCTTTATAATTATAATATTTATATTAGTGAAATCATGCATTAATTTTACTGTTATTTTTTTCATTTCTTAAAAGTATATAGTATTGCGAGTAGGGATGACGAATATTTTCAGAACGGTTATTAAGTCACCAATATCAGAAAATCACAGATACCAGTGATCAATACTTTTCATTGAGAGGTGTGATTCAAATCACACCATGGTAAGGGTGTGATTCAAATCGCACCCTTACCATGATCGTATCGTATTGTTGATATTTCAACTACAGCTCTTGCAATCACAATAGATACGATCTATCCAATAGAAGCTCTCAAACAGAATTCAGTTATTCATAGAGATAGGGAGAGTCCCTTACACAATGATACATTTCTTGGAACAGGCCTCCCACTAATAGTTCTGGTGGGGCGGGCAACGGAGCCTATTGTTCACATGTAGACACGTTTCTCCTTTCACAAACAGTCGTAGTTCTGAGCTGTTCAGGTCTTATCGCAAGATAATGACTATTGTTGGAAGCAGTTGAGCGGCTGATCTTATTGTACGGAAACAAGATTTCTTTCGCACTCAAGTCTCCGCAGGAAGATTTTTTAAAAAAATTTACTGGTATTTAACACTTTTATCGATTTAAGGATATCGAAATTTCATATTTGATATCATTAAATCGATATAAACGCCATAATTACTATATTTTCATGATTGTAATCATTTGATATTCGTATAATTAAATTTTCTGTGCTTAATTAGCATGAGAATACCGTTGCTCGGAATGATAGCTCGTGTTTTTTAAAGCTGTTTTAAAACTAAATGGGATATTTTTAATAAATTGCTAATGATAAATTTTTCCTCGTGAATTTTTTGAAACATCTTTGACAATACAGAAATTCATTCATAACAGAAAATCTAAATGCTGGCGTCACGTATATATCAATACTTTTGTTTACATAACATCAATTTTATCAATAAATTGAATTGAATTTTTGATTAATTTTGTTAGGAACGTTAAGAGCCTGGTAACGCAAAAGTCTTTAACACCGTAAACTCTTTTTTTAAAAAGTTTTTCAAAGAACATATATTTCTTAGATAAAGCAACAGATTTATAAAATCTTTTTTTCTAAAAAAAGGAATTTCAAAGATTCTGTATTTATTTTACAATATTTTGAAGCATTTTTTTGTTGATTTGCAAATCAGAATATTCATTAAAGGATAAAACTGTGTGAATAAGTGAGATAGATGTATCTTGTGTAAAGTGCAGCAGGAGTTATAATTCCATGTCTCTATGTACATTCTAATGCAAAATAATCCAGATAAATGCTTCAAAGATGCGTGGGCAATAATTTACTTTTGAATATTCAAAAGTATAGCATTAATAATTATGCCTTGAAATAACAATCTGTTGTTTACTCGTATCAAATAAAGAATTATATATTACTTCACTCATATTTTATTACTGATAGGGGTGTTACTTATGAAACGAAACTACAACTGCACACATAAGTAGTAACAGGGGCAGTAACAACCTTGAAATTTGCAGGTTCCAAACTGGAAAGCAATTTTTATCAGTAATTTATTATTATAATTAAAAGCAATCTAACAGTCTAATACTACCATTTATCTTTGCAATTAAGGTAAAGGTCAATGATAGTGTTTACCTCTCTACTTTCTCTTATAGTTATGTTTATGCAGTGCAGCGTATCCGTATTTCTTTATACTGTTAAATAGAATCAAGTATGCATGAAGCACATCTTCCTATCTTTTTAGATTGGAGCGAAAATTGGATACATG
The DNA here is from genome assembly GCA_026543055.1 of Argiope trifasciata. NCBI lineage: Eukaryota > Metazoa > Arthropoda > Arachnida > Araneae > Araneidae > Argiope > Argiope trifasciata. The sequence continues at coordinate 10,255 of JAPMOQ010013912.1, forward strand.
TTTGTAATAATGATGTCAAAGCAAAGCAACTTCATTTATCCATTTTTTTAAATGATTAATCAAACTCTCATGAATAGACAGACTGACGGATAATCACTCCTTTTACAAATTATATTAAAAAATTTAGTACAATTATATATTTTGATAAAATTACAGGATATATTTAACTTATTTAGTTGCTTTTGTTTTTAGGTATCATGTTCACTTATAACCGATTCTGCAAATTTTTAGTTTATATTTAAAATTTTGACCAATAGATATGTCATCAATGATCACCTGCTCTCCGTACTTTTTAAAAGAAAATTTTAGACATTATAAACTTACCTAAATTTATGTGGAATAAAATACTCTTGCATAATATTTTAAAAGTGGTGGAAATAAACGAGAGAAAAAGTTGCGGTAAAATGTCGATTGTTTTAAGTTGTATTAAGATTTTAAAATCACTAGAAAAGTATGCAACAAAAATAAATTCTGGATAAATATATTTGATATGCATTTACATTGGTACAATTCATAAGGTTTTGAGTTGTATATTTCATTACTTCATTTAAAAACGAAAATGTAATTATTTTTTAATAGAGAATAATGATTATGAACAATATTGAATTCTGATAAAACAGCTACGAGATGTTTTAGGGCCTGGATAATTAATATTTAAATGGCCAATTATGAGACTCTAATACATTTTTTTTACCTGTCCAACCAATTTTCTGACTAATTTTTGCTAAAAATACCCAGCAAAAGTTAAGGAAACAATTCTCCGTGCTACGATTCGCAAAATGATGTTATCAACTGTCGGGGTTTGACTAAACAGAACAGTCTTCTCATTCACTATTCTTAGAATCCCTTAGACTTTGAAGTAGAGCACAATAAACGAAAGCGATAACATTTGACTTGAATGAGCCTGTCCTACCCTTAGGGACTCTTGACCTCTTGTAAATTTGAGGGAACACAAAAACTCGTTTGCAGTGCTTCTCGTTTGAAAAACCGATGCGTTTTTGACACAGGTTTCGCATTCCTAGCTTTTCAGAAGTTTCACATGTAGAATGAAACCTTCCAGATCGAAGATGGTAGTCTAATTAAAAGAAATCTCCATGAATCTCATGGCATCTACATAATTTTCAATAAAAAAAGGATCTCTTTTACAGAATTTTTTAAATAATAAATCGGACAATAATTTAATTTAATTTAACTTTGCAACAAAAAAAAGAGTATCATTTAAGATATACCTGCCCTTCAAATATCCGGTTTAGTCGGTGTCAATAAATGATTAATAAAAAATTTGAAAAAAAAAATAGATTAAAGCAAAATATAATAAATAGAAAAAAAGTTTTTTTTTTTTTTTTCATTTTTTTACTACAAAAAGCTAAAAATCTTTTTTTATATTTTAAGCACAAAATTAATTAAATCATTCCGGATGAATGTCATAAAAAGCACAAAATATCGAATTATTTATTAATTTTTTTTACTGGAAAATGTCTCATTGATCGGCTGAACGTTTTTCGAGGAGTCAATCCTCCTGAATTCTGATACAATTAGTTGACGAAACTGCATATCAATGATTGATAACCGATTGCTGCCCAAAGAAAGTAATTGGTCTTGAAATCCTACAGAGAATATCTGCTGGAAACCTGAAATTGTTTCAGACCAATGATATATGTAAAGACGCTGTTATTGCCATAAAATTTCCTTGTTCTGTCATTTTCGGTTTCGCTTATAAGTTTAAATAGAGATGTGAATTTTCAAGCTTATTATTTCTATTACTTAGTACTGTTTATTCAAAAAAAAAAAATTTAAAAAGAAAAAAAAATGAAATTTTTTTACACAACAATGCACGGAAAAAAAGTATTGGGATTTTGCATAATAATTAATAAAAAATTTGGGAGATTAAAAACAAAACAATGACTGTGAAATTCTTTTATAAGTTAGATTCGTAAGACATTTGGAATTATTTTTTGTTTATGGAATACTATGAAGTGTTAGAAATGATGCCTTCTTAAATGAATAACTTTTTTAAATCAATTTTTCATATGGAATTAAAAAGTCAATTTTTCTATAAGAATTAAGATTTAAAATGTGAAAGCAGTAGAAAAGTATTATTTAAAGTAAAATTTCGTCCGGTCACTTTTCCCTCCCCCCCCCTTTTTTTTTAAGTGTTTTAAATATGAAACAAAGCAACGTTTCAAAATGCTTGCTGATTGAAAGCGGCCTGTGGATAAAAGGTTTACGGAAAATCAGAAGATGATTTGAACTTGGGAGGTCCGTCCTTTATTCGCCCTTCCCCTGAGTTACTGGGCCCCTTACCACCTTTTATGACTCGACTTCCGGGAAAAAACACTATCTGAAAAGAAGGATCAGTATCTTACGCTTAAATAGGCAATTACTAAACACACGTGAAGACCAATATGTTTTTCCCTCACCAATTTTTCTGATATTTGCAGTTTTATTTTGTTTTCGCCTTTTCAAGTTTTTGTTTGAAAAAAAAAATGTTACCAGAATAATATTATTTTATTGTTAACCACATCTTAAATTGATAATTTTTTAAGAATGTCTTAAAACCTGCTGTAGATATATTCGATTCACAAATCTTGATTATGATTATTGTAGATTTAAATTTAAAATATAACTTAGATGACTTAGTGTAAAAAAAAATAATCAAGCTAAAATGCAAGATTTATGGAGACTATACGATTTTATGCAAAAAAGAGAGTTAATAAAGCAGTCTTAAAAAATGTATTTAAATGATAGATAGATACTTATTAATAATAGTATTTGTTGCTTGTAATATGATGCCATTGCATATATTCTAGAAGTTCCGATTGAATGTAGCCTCAAATGTTTTCAAATGCTTTAAATCACACTAGAAAGATTACTTAAAGCAAATGTCTACACATTAAAACTGGGAATTTAACCTATGGAAAAATTGAGAAAAAAGCTAAACTCCCAAGCGCTTCTACAATTAACTTGTAGAATAAAGCTGTAGAATAAGGTTATTAATGAAAAAAAATTTAAATATTTAATAAGGTCTTATTTTAATGAAGAAGCAAACATACTATTCGCAGCATTTTAGTAAATATTATAAAACAATGTGGTTAGTAAATATTAATAAAAACGCAGAGCAAATAATTAAGATTTTTATTCATTAACGGTTATAAAATATTCTAATAATGCAATTTTTTCGGTACTATGAAATTAAATCAGCTCTATTTATTCTTAAAAATGCACACACAGACACATAAGACAACTGATAGAAGTTTTTAATAGTAGAGCAAAACATAATATCACCCCATATAAAAATTATACAAATACATACACATAATTTTGTTTGTTTATTTGTTTCAAGAATTAAATATTTACCCCTAATTTCGGGGAATAATTTTTCGAATCCAATATCATAACAATGCTTTAATTCGCTTAAATATTTTTTTTTTAAATTCCCGAGATGGGCCGCACTTATTAACAACCCGAACCGTATCAAGAAAAAATTATATATACCTCTGGGTGGTTACATAATCTGAGTATGGCTTTTCTAAAATTTATCTCTATTCCACAAAAGATTACTTAAAAAAATAGTACTTTAAAAAAATAAATGGGCTTTTTTAACTCTCCTTTCTTCCCAGCTTTGGGGGGTTAATCACTTAAGGGGGGGAGTGGGTTTCTAAACAATTTCGTTATCTTATCTTCCTCACTTACAACGTCATCCCCCCATTCTTTTCTCCCCAACTTTCTTATGATAGTAATCTGTTGTTTTAAGCTAAACTCTAATCCGAAAAAAGAATAATAAAAGAAAGAAAGACTTTAATTCGAAAAAAAGAGAAAATTCAAACGAAAGGTCCATTTTTCGCACAAATCGAAAATTCGACGCGAGAAGCAACACTGACATTGCTTTCGAGTGGCTGGGAATTAATAAGTGTTCCTACCGGGAGGGAAATCTGCAGAAGAGGAAAGCAATATCTTGTCCAATATGTGACTCTTCAAAAAAGTAAACAATACAGCAAATGTTAAATAATGTAGGAAATGGAGAAATTCAATTGTAAAAGAAGTTTCATTTCAGAACAATGCATAGTTATATTATGTCATCCATCCTAAGAAATTAGATTTAAAACAAGCATTTTCGAATTTTTTTTTTTTCAAAATAATTCACAAAGAATTTAAAAAAGCCTTTAAAAGGAATATGAAATTAGTTATTCTTGGGATAATCCATTCATCTAATGATTCTTTCTAATTGTATTAAAGAAATAAAATTCTTTTACTAAGATTACATCCATAAAAGTATTACTTTGTATGAGAAATATTTACACGGTAATTTTTTTTTTCAAAATATATTTAACGGAAAAGAATATAAGACCTCTTGGTGATGCAACGAGTGGGAAATAATCACTTCAAGAAAATTGTCCTTTTACTTTATGAACATAAAATTAATCACTTTCAGGTTAATATACCATGAAATCTCATAACAAAAGCAGATAATTCTTCGTAATAAAAAAGCAGAAATGAGATAGAATTATCAAAACTGCATAAATTCAAATAAATTGAATTTCAAGTTTCATTAAAATACTGAAAAATGTATCAAAAAAAATATTTTACTCATCAAGTCGGCTATAGGAAAATATGCTGTTAGTGAAAGGGAATAAAAAGAATCTCAGATTACTGTCAACGAAAACCGCAAATGTTTAACTCCTTGAAAATGACATTGCACTATCAAAACTGAGACGACATCTCTGAAAACCGCAAGAGGGGTCAGGGGGGGGGACGCGTAACTACCCTGAAGATTCTCCGATCGTTGGAATTCGGCTAAAGAAAAGGAGTATGGACTGATCCTGACCCTCCAGGAGGTGGATAGAAAATCCCAGAAACACAAAACAGTTTTCTTTTGTGTCTTTGAACCATCGGGGGGTGTAATCTTTAAGGGCTCCTTCCCTTAACGCTTAAAGGGAAAAAGAGAAATCTGAGAGTGGACTTACAAGTGAACGGACCCGATATTCTTGGAATTATCGGATCGTTGAATTGCATATCACTGAAATTTATCGCCCCTTCACCCTGATTTCACCCTTTCCTGTGATTCACAGGAAAGGGCGTAGTAACAATATTGACCTTGACTCCTTTTGCAATGCACTATAGATAATTTTTAACTGCTTGTGACGTAATGTTGTGATTGCGTTTATTGTGGTCACTGCTCGAGCCATCTATTGGTGAAATATTGAACTATAGTAAACATTTTAAAGAAATGACATATATTTTGAATTCAACCTTTTTAGAAAATGGTTTACTTCAATAAACAAATTAAGTATAAAGTTATGAAAAAACCGAATTAAAATAGTAAGCTGAAATAGATAAATTAATTCAATCACACATTACTTAAATTAGTTAATTAAGTTTTAATTAAAATTAATAAATTTAATATTCAATATTAATTAATAATTTTTAATTAATAATATGATTGAAATAACAGATATTTGGAACAGATATTTAAAAATAACAATAGCAAAATTATTTGTTATTGAAAAAACCGTGGATTATGCATCTCTAATTGCGAGACACAAACACCGTATTTATTGTACATGATACCGATTTTTTTAACGTTTATTATGAAACATGGCTAAAAAATCTGCAACAGACATTTTTAAAAAAATACAGAATTTATTTTAACACTTAAGAATGTTAATTTGAAAGTATTTTAGTTTTGATGATAAATGTTTTATAATTAATTTAGTTTTAGGGTTTTTTAATACAGTTTATGTAAAAAATAAAATATAATTTGAATAAAAATAATGTGTAGATAATACAATCTGGAATACACACGATTGACAATCGAAAAGCTGGTTGCAACTTTTTTTCTGCAATTTATATTCCTTTATTTTCAGAAATTTGTATTCGATTTTTTAAAATCTTTGGTTTCAATTGATTGAGACTCCGTAAACATTACTGGTATTTCCTTGATTTTTTTCCAAGATTATGAGATTATATTTTCGATTAAAATGATTTAAGTTCTACTTTATATGCTTTTAGACCACTTTACAGAAGGAGGGAAAAAGCATATACAGTCGAATCCGATTAATTGGACCACCGGATAATCGGACCAGCCACTTATTCGGACCGAATCTCAAAGAACCGAAACAAATCCTATGTACATAAGCCTAATATTATTCGCTTATTTGAACCAAAATTCCGTTTAAACGGACCAAAGAACGTGGCAGGGAAGATGAAAAAGAAGCCACAAGTCGCCTGTGTACAGCAGGAAGTCCGAAAGGGAAAAGAACCAG
>JAPMOQ010013915.1:0-11880 GCA_026543055.1 Argiope trifasciata
CCCAGGATGTTTTAGAAAGGACTTTGAGAATATTCAATGATCTTTCATATTTCTTCCGCAAATATAGGATATGCGGAAGGAAAGTGAGTTTGCGATCAAATATTACGCCTAGAAACCGTACTTCATTGACAACAGGGATAGCGACATTTCGAATAAGGATAGTAGGATCTAAGTGAAGGCTCCGCTTCCTACAAAAATGAACGCAACGGCTCTTATCAGGCGAAATTACGTGGCCGTTAACGTCACACCAAGCTATCAATTTGTTTACTGCGGATTGCATTTGCCTCTCAATTAATCTCATATTGCTACCTCTGCAAGAAATCTGTAAATCATCCACATAGAGACTACCTTTTACAGACGATGGTAAATGATTGAGTATTTGACTAAGATGGATGATAAAAAGTGTCACGCTAAGGATGCTACCTTGTGGTACACCCTCGGCTTGAATAAAAGGTTCGGAATAAAAGTGTCCGATACGGACACGAAAAACTCTAGAAGATAAAAACTGTTTAATAAATATAGGCAAGTGACCTTTAAAACCCAAATCTAAAAGCGACCGGAGAATGCCGTATCGCCAGGTCCGGACGTAAGCTTTTTCCAAATCAAAGAATATCGAGACAAGATGATGTCTCTGAACAAAGGCATTGCGTATCTCAGATTCCAGAAGGACAAGATTATCTATAGAAGATCGACCTCTTCGGAAACCGCTCTGAAACGAAGAAATACAGTCGTATTTTTCCAAATTGAACATAAGTCGTGCATTGATCATTCTTTCCATGATTTTACATATGCAATTCGTCAACGCGATGGGTCTGTAATTTAATGGATTATCAGCATCTTTACCAGGTTTTAGGATGGGAACCACAATAGCATCATGCCACTGAGAGGGAAATTTCTCATCGATCCAAATTCTGTTAAATAGATGCAACAGGTTGGAAAGGGAGGTAAAACTCAAGTGGCGAATCATATTACACGTGATTCCATCAGGTCCTGGACTGGTGTCGTGAGTTTTGCGTAAAGCCTGCTGAAGTTCTAATATACTGAACCTGGAGTTGTATTCATGAAATCTGCGAGTTTGGAAATTTAACGGAACCCGCTCAGCGCGTCTTTTAGTCTCTTGAAAAGCAGGACTGTAGAAGACAGCGCTCGACACTCTTGCAAATGTCTCACCAAGACAATTCGCAACATCTGTTGGAGATGAATATATAGTATTCCCTACATTAAGTATAGGGAAGGAGAACTCTTTATACAACCCGTTAGCAGATTTAACTTTCCTCCACGTTTGCTTACTCGAAACAGATGATGTAATAGAAGAAATATATTCAATCCATGACTCCCTCTGGCTGCGTCGACGTATCCGACGAGCTAAAGCTTTAGCCCGCTTGAATGCGATAAGGTTTTGAGTCGTTGGATATCTACGGAAGATATTCCATAATCTTTTTTGTTTCTTCGGAAAGTCGTGGCAAGCTTCATTCCACCATGGTCGCCGAAACTTCCGGAAGCGTGTGGAACGTTTCGGAATAGAGATATCGGCGGCGCATATAATGCAATCAATAATATTTTGCACCGCATCCGAAATGTCTGCGGTTCTGACCATAGCTCTAGTGATTTCTACTAGTTGTGTAAAAAGTGACTAGTTTGCCCTCTTAAATATATAACGCGGGGAGCGTTGCGTTGCACTGTCATTATTAGTGTGAGAGATAATTACAGGGAAGTGATCACTATTAAAAAGGTGATTTGCAACAGAAAATGTCAACCGTGGTAAAAGTTCGGGAGAACAGATGGCCAAATCAAGGTTATGAAAAGTGCGCGTTGGTTCGTGGAAGTATGTTTTCTCGTCGGCGTTCAGCAGGCACAGAGAGTTGTCAGAGATGAGCTGCTCTATCTGCCGTCCACAAGAATTTGTATTATCTGAACCCCATAAAGCACTATGGCCGTTGAAATCACCTACAAGCAAGAAAGGTGGAGGAAGTTGGTCAATTAAATTGTTTAACTCTTGCTGGGTAATGATGTCGTTTGGCGGTAAATAAACACAACAAACTGTGACCAAAATTTGAACATGAATCTGTACAGCCACAGCTTGCAGGGAGGTCTGTAAAGCGAGAGATGTGCTCGGATAGAGATTAGATGTTAAAATGCAGACACCCCCGACAGGACGAGTTTCCGTTTCTGCGTCCTTCCGAACACAATAATAACCGCGCAATTTCAAAGAAAGGTCCAATTTCAAGTAAGTTTCTTCAAGACAAAAACAGATGGGCTGGAACTTATTTATCAAAAATTTGATGTCACAAATTTTGGGACGAAGGCCACGACAGTTCCAAGAAAGAAAAAAACCCATTAAGAGAGCGGTTTTTTAGAAAGAATGGAAGCATTTGTTGAAGTTGTTGGATCTTCACAACTCATCTCAAGGTCCTCTTCATCCTCAGATGGATGAAGTTTAAAATCAGGGCTACTGGACATGTCTCCAAAAACTGACGACAAGTCCTTATAAACAATACCTTGTGACGCTAGCCCTAAGGCGACAGAGTTCTTTAAATTTGATTTCTTTAGTTTAGCAGGGAGGTCTTTTTGTGACAGGCCGCGTTTTGCTAGCCGTAATTTTAGTGAGTTTTGGTTTTTTTCCTTGACGGAGTCTTTGATTTTTCTGGTTTAGGAATATCTGGTACACTTTTAGTTGACTGATCGGAGTCGGTTTCTGTTTTTTCATCAGACTTTAAATTAGGTATCTGCTTCACACAATTTTTACATGTGCAATTTACACAATATGATTTTTTAGCTACAGAAGCATAGCTCATACCGGGTGTAGGTGTTTCGGCTAGAACTTTACGCTTGGCTTCCGGATAGGATATATTTTCCTTGATTTTAATCGAGATTATCTTCTTTTCTAGTTGCCAGCGTGGGCAGGATCTTGAGTATGATGGGTGACTACCACCACAGTTGACACACTTTTCTTCCGAGGTACACTGCTAGCTATCATGTCCTTTAGCAGAACAGCAGGCACAAGTCAGAGGTCCTCGGCAGTTTGTCTTTGAATGTCCAAACCGTTGGCACTGAAAACATCGAAGCGGGTTTGGTATGTATGGCCTCACCGGCAACTTTATATAGCCTGCGTAGGCTGATTCTGGTAATGTGGAAGTCCTAAAGGTAAGAATGTGGTGCTTTGTTTCCATCAGGTTTCCGTCGCGTCTAATGGTGATGCGGTGTACGTCTATAACCCCCTGGGATTTCATTTCTCCTATAATTTCGTCGATAGGGATGTTTAACAGCTCTCCACATGTTATGACACCCTTTGTTGTATTTAATGACTGGTGTGGACTTACGCTTACTGGTATTGACGCCAAAGCTTTAAGTTTTTGAATATGCTGGGCTTGTTTTCGAGAGTTAACCTCTACCAGCAAGTCCCCAGAACGCATCTTTTTAATGGCAGAAACTTCTCCAACCGTTGAGGTTACTGATTTTTGCACTAGAAATGGTGACACTTTATCAAATGTTTCATTGGTATTGGAAATTCGTTTAACAATAAAGAATTTATCAAAATGGGGCGAAATGTTAAAGGAAATTGGTATACGGTGATGCCTACTGAAGGGAGTCTTCTTTGCAGCGCCCATGCGATATTAGAGATGATTCGGGCCCGACGGCATCGCCCACCACGGAGCCCAACAAGGGAAGGCAATTACCGGCTCTGTTCTTTTCCAGCCTCGGCATCCACCTTGATGCTAGCCTGCACCTATACGCTCGGAGTTACCCCCGGGGACAGTGACCACCCTTAACGCCAAGCCCAAGGAGTAACCCCTTCGCTTGATCCCTAGCAGACTAACAACTTAGATTGCTAGCTACCGGCCGATTGATTCACCGGGGACCACAGTGCATCACCCGTCTAATGGGTCGCCAAGCACGGCTAACACGTGGGGGTAATTGCTGTCCATGAGAAGCAAGAAGCAAACAGATTGGCGACAGCTTCTCATGGAGAGCTCCCTCGCCTACCCTCGAAGGAAAGAAAAAAGACAGCCAAAAGCAGAAGACGGAGGGGAGATTAAACCGAAAGGGAGTAAAGATCCCTGGGTGCCTCGGGATTGGGACACCCGTACTCACCTAAAGAAGGTGAGCCCCTGAGGGGACATGAGGAATGACGAAGCGTTCACAGTTCTCTAACACCGGTGACATGAGCTCACTAAAGAAACACAGAGAGTCGATCAACCCAAAAGGCATTCTTGGTAGGACATAGGTACCGACACTTGTTACAAAGGCAGCTTAAGGCTGTTTACTGAAGGGAATTCGCCAGAGTCTCTTTGCTAAGCCAATTACGGTCATTAATTTGCCAGTTGATGCCTTTTCCGCAGGTTCTTCGATTTTCGGTAACGGGTGTGTTGGCACTATTGAGTTCAAATGTCTGTACAGAGATGAGGATCTTTTCCCTGTATTTCCACTAAGATTATCAATGAAGTATAATCGATATCAATGATTTTTAAACCCAACATTCTATTGATTTCAGGTTTAAGAGTCACGAGCTGAGAGGTACGGCATGGCTTCAACCTAACTGGCTCATTGGTAATTAATTGCATGTCGTTCTAGAGTTTTTCCGGGCTCATTTGAGAAAACCTTTTGATACTGACCTAACAATTTTCTCAAGGCATCAATCTCTCATGAACAGAGCCGATCGTCTAGAGCGCTATTCCTAATTACACCCTCAAAATCATACACATTTGGATCAAAGATGGGATATGGAATTCTCAAACCTTCCGATTCATCTTCAGGAGTTTCTTTACTTCCTCTAATGGCAAAATGTATTTGTTCGGGTCTCCCGTGATGCGGTTTTAACAAATTCACTTGCTATATCTGAATTCCATCCCTTTTGATGGCCCCTTTTACAAAACAATAGGTGTCTGATAATTGACTTTCGATTAAAGTAGGGCCCGTCCACAGTATTGCCCTTTTATTTGGTTGAAAGATTGCGAGAACTGAAACCTGATGTGCTGCACGAAATTTACGATCTCTGGCTTGTTCCAAGTCTTCACCTGGACCTCCGCCATTCTTTCAACTGCTAATTCTTGGTATCTCTTCATCCTATTGGTAAGTTTGAACATGTATTGGGCTATGGAGGAGTCTGTTTCTTGGGGATTCATCGACTGTTTATGTAATAGGAATTCTAAATATCTGCATTGCACAAGTTCTGCTGGGCTAAACCCATAATCTCGTGCGTAACTCTACGCAATGCTAATGAAGTTGAGGGGAGGTGTCTTTCCCGATCCTTAACTCAAGACATTAAACTTTCCAGAATCTCTTGAGGGTCCTGTGAAACTTTTCGACAGCATTCGATTGAAGATGATACACCGAACTATGCGTTACTGGCAAGTTTCTCACAATATGGAGTCGTTAACTGGCCAGTATACGAGGCACCTGGGTCACACTGAACTTCGCGAGGAAACCGCAAACGATTGAATATCTTCAACAAAGCATCCGTCACCTATAGGGAACGTATATCTTCGACCGGGATTGCGTCCGCATACTTAGAGGACATCCATATCGCTGTCAATAGGGGAGCGTTACATGGGGTTCGAAAGAGCGTTTTTTAGCAGACTTATACAGTCATTTCCTCTATATTTGCATATAAGATATAATTATTCCTATATAGATCTTTTACTATGTACTACTTATTTTGTCATAAAAGAGAAAGTTTGTGTGTATCTGCAGAGAAGCGTAGTTATGCTTTGGGTGCCGAAGATTTGTTCTATTTGATAGTGCAGTAACTTCTGAAAATGTTTGCCTAAGAAATAGCTTTTACTTCATCTTAAAAATAAAAATAAAAACATATTTTTACATACATCATTTTAAAAATAAAATATTAGCAGGGGAATTCCTCTTTCGTTTCAATTTTTTTTTAATTATTACTTTTCAACAATATTTTCATCTTTGTAATGAAAGGGAAATCATTTTCAATGCTCTGCCAAAATCAAAGAATTCACCTTTGATAAAAAAAATTTGAAATAAGCTATAAATAATTTTAATATAATAATATATTAGCCTGGAATAATATTAGTAAATTGTGTCCTTCACGAAGAATCATTGGACTTATAGCTACAAATTTTTACTGTCAATTAGTTAATACAGGAATAGTAGAAAAAAAAGAAAACATTGTATTTCAAAATTTAGAGTTTAAATAACAGAAATCAATAAACATGTCAAAAGGTTTTTTAAAAATAATTTGAATAATATTATTGTCATAAAACGTTTTTTACCAAATTAAAAAAGAATTAGCTTTTCAGTGATAACTCTTAATTCAGTTCAATTTTTTTTAAATCTTAATATTTTAAGAGGATTTTCAAAATTATTTCATTGATTTAGTAAAGTGCATTTATACGTACGCGTATTGCAATGATATAAAATAAATTAATAATTTAAATCATGTCAGTTTTCATTTTATGAAGATTATTTACAATTAAATTTTTCACAACAATATGATTTAAAATCAATAATTGAAAATACTCGTTTACTAAAGTTTTTCATTACTATCAATAATTAGTTCCACCAAAATATATCTGATGGATATGTCTGAACTCGATAGTTCAAAAACGTCTTCAGTTAGATAAGTTGAAATTCAGTTCAGTGGTCTTATTTGTAGATTTCTACCAGGTTTTGAGTGAAATCCATCGACATGAAGACTCTGTTTCTCTGCTCGAGTAGTAATAAGCACGAAAGACAACAAATAGTTAAATGAATAAAATCGGTGCACCAGTTTAGCATATAAAGTTAGATATTTATCGAATTTAGCATTAAATCCGTCAAAGAGTGGTTATATCTGTTTGTTAAGATTCGATATAAATATTTCAATCTGAATCATTAATTTAATTTTCAGAAAACTGGAATGTTTATAACGAGGAGAAATTTTTTAATGTTTTCATTCTTCTATTTTTTCCCTTCCGTTATCGAATGTCAACTGCTCATTGTGATTTCCATTTTTGTTCATCAGTTCAAATCAACTAGCATAAAGTATACAAAACTCACATTATCATTTCATAATTTTTTTAATGTGTTATGTTTCTTGTAGGAAGAAGAAGGACATGGATTCTCACTTTACGTTAGTAGATAGCACGCAGATGTATGATTTTGGTTATATTAATAAAACATGCGTGTCATAACATGACTGGTCGTTCTTTGTTTCAAAATTTAAAATCTCCAATACTTTATCTTTTTTTTTTATTTCTTTCCTTTTGGAAGTCTTTATCGGTCCATAAAAAGTCTCTTTTATTGGTTTATCAAGTGGTCTTTTAAAATAGAATGACTATTAATCTGAAAAATCTAGATTATATTATTGAAACAATATTAAGGACATTATAGGTATTCGAAAACTTAAGAGTTCTTTCCAAAAATATTTTTTTTCAGAAAGTCTTGTAATATTAAAATTTCTTTCAAGATCAAGTTTTCTCGTACTGCAATTCTAGAAGTTGTCCGTTTTTTAAATTTTATTTTGAACAATTGCCTCCTACTTTAATTTTGAAGAGATCGGCTACTTCACCTTGGTTTCACCGTAAATGTAAGGGGAGAAATGTCAGTTTAGAATAAAAATCTTTCAATAATTCATAGATTATATCCTTTCGTTTCCCTGTTAGGAAATCTAATATGAAAATTACGGTAACCCCCCACCCATTAAATCCGAGAACAGAAAAGTAATTTACGTTTTCTATCCCATGTCGTACAGGCTTTAATGATAAGATAAATTAGGAGACTGATGGGGCTCAATTTGTTAAGCAGATTTTAACTGGCAATCAGAAACGGCTTTTCCTCTTCAGTTCGAATGAAATACTCCGATAAGGCTCCGGCTGCAATCTCATTTTATTTACAGAAATGGAAACCGTAAGAAGAGGAAGTTAATCAGTGTAAATGAAGGGATAACGGAATTCAGTAACTGTCCAGTTAATGATTTCTACACAATTAAAATTCTTTTACCAATTTATTTGTGACATTTTAGTTTTGCTCATTTTATGAGGAAAGGTATATGTAGAATTTTAATCCTGGCACAGAGAAGCGTACTAAGAAATCAGGGATTTTTTTACAAGCAAACTAGCTGATACCCAGCTCTTAGCTGTAGCAGAAGATATAATTTGGGAAATATTGTTTGAAATTTGAAATAGTAGTTATCTTGTTTAATTAGGAATGATAGGAAGAATGATATTTATTTTCATATTCATAGGAAATCATTTATTATCATTCATAATAAAATCATTTATCATATCATCATTTCATATTCCCCAATTTTTATTTTATTATTCAAGAGTTTTAGGATAGGCAATATTTGTTTATTTTGTCTTTCCGTTTTCAGCAGAAACAAATTAATTTCTTGACTGTCCGACTCGTAGCATCCGGCATACAACTGATTGCCTGAAAAACATGCATTTTTTAGGTTCAGCTCCGCACACTTGAAGTGACTGACCTTGCGCCTTGCCGACGGTCATCGAGAATGCAAGACGGATTGGGAACTGCAATCGTTTGGAATCAAAAGGAATGTTGGGGTGGGGTGGGGGGTAATGGGAATGAACGAAACAAGCACATCTTCTTCAATCGATATTCCTTTAAGGATAATTGTCAGGCTTCTTGCCTCATATTGATTTTTTATTATTATTATTCTGATACTCGTGTACAGATAATGTTGCCTTTCGGTTTTTGCCCATATTGATCTTGAGACTCTGAAACACGTGAATTTGCAGTTTGCAAACGATCTGCTTGATTGCTTTCTTGTCTTTCCTCGTTTGTTTATGAAGCTCGATTTGGCTAATTTTCCGATGTTGCGCTGCTGAATCTATTAAGTGACGAACGTTTGGGAACATATTTTTTATCAAAACAATCAATGCGATATACATTTGTACAATCGAAGTATTGTTTATAGATTCGCTTAATAAATAACAAAATTACTGTTTGCACTGGAAAATTTCCGTTATATATAACTTACCTTGAACGGCCTCGATAATAATTTTATTTTGTAAAGGGTACGCCAGAGAAACTTACTTGTTTGAAAGGACAATAAAAACAAAAGTACTTCAGTTATTGTTTTAATTCTTTTTTATTTGGGAATGCAATATCCCAATTTTTTTATAGGGTTTGAAAATGACATCGGTTAAATGGCGACCCACATTGCGTATACACTGATTAAGTCGATTTTTGAAGTTCGTGTCCACACTTTGCAGTACATTAATCGGTATGTTGGCAATGGCTTCACGAATGTTATACTTGAGGTGAGCTATTGTCCGTGGTCAATCGACATAAACCAGGGATTTCAAAGTGAGCTTCGTCACTGAAGAAAACGATCGCGTATTCAGGCAGATTGTCAAGCAGCATTTCACATGCATTTTGACGGGCAACAAAATCGCGTTCAGTTGATTCTTGCATAGCAGCCAATTTATAGGAATGAAATTGAAGGTCTTGATGGAGAATTCGTTGAAGAGTGATGTCAGAAATTCCCAGAGCAGCTGCGTGTTTTCGAGCCGAACGCCGGGGAGAAAGCAGAACTGACTGCCTCCCTCTTTCGACATTTTCCGGAGTTCTGATGGTCTGTTGATGTCCATTTTTGGGTTAGTGACACTTCCAAAATGAGTTAACCCACGACAGAATCGAATGACGGCCAGGAACGAGTCTGTGAGGAGGAATTTCACAGCGAGCGACTATTCGAAAAGAAGCTCTCATTGACGAGGGCTTGTTTTCTCCAGACCAGAGCATGATAGCAACTGACTACAGGGAGAAACAAACTGGGGGACTTTTCTCTTCAGTAGAACTACTATCTCCCCTCTACCCACACAACCCACTTCTCGGGAGTTTTTTTCGAATAAATAAGTTTCTCTGGCGCACCCTGTGTGTGCGATATCAACTCTGAATAATATGTGCAGACAAAATATTGAGCTCATTGAATGACAACATTCTCTCTATAAAACATTCGTAAATGAGAAGAAACACATTCGGGAAGTATTTTTGATTTCATTTCCCTCACATGGATTGAAATCAAACGTTATAATTTTATTTTGCTTGATATATGCGGGATTAATTCCAGTGAAATGTACTTTTTGACTTTTGTCAATTATCAGTTTCAAAATATAGCCTTCTCAGAAATGAAAGCAATAGGCTTTACCAAGTTTCATCGGAATCGGTTGAACAGTACAGCAGTGCATAGGATGCGAACAAACAAAAGCTCATTTTTATATAACAGATATGGTAACGGCACTCTGCCTAAAACCTTCATGCAGGTGCAAGCAATGAATTGAACAAGTTGCATAGAAATGGCTTGAATAGTAAGGAAGCGCATAAAATGCGAACAAACCACAGTTCATTCTTATATCATGGGCATCTTATTCTTTTAGAATCGTAATACTTGGTGTCCTCTGAGAATGGTTAGGGAAGAAACTATTTTTTACATCCTTCGTGATTCGTTTAACATTTCATCGGAATTCTCAAAATTAAAATTAGAAAATGTGATTAATTTTTTTTCAAATTGAATAAACGCAGAAAATATGTTTATGAAATAAATTGGTTGATATAGTTGAACTAATATTTTTTTTTTCATTTAAAATAATGCACAAAATTTTGTACTCTGATATTTCCGAAAAATGCTGCAAAAAACCCTAAAATTTTATTAATTTTTAATTAAAATGTCAATCCTATTGGAATGCTTTCCCCAAAGCTCTCTCGCATCAGGCGGTTACTTCAGAGAGCGACTTATAGATTTACTTACAATAGCTACGAAATATTTACCTATACCTTGAATTTGGGAACTCTATTGAATCTGTTGTGTCTTCTTGGCGAGTTAATTTAAGAATAATCCTTGGTTAATTTGTGCGGTAAATAGATCCATATTTCGTTTTCATCTATTGGATCATTTAACTACGCCTGTAATCCTTCCGCAAGGGCCAGTAAAAAGTAGTCAAAGTGTCATCGCAATCGGATGAACGGTGCGGCAGAGACATACGGACAAACATTCATTTTATTTACATGCATTACATAACTTTACTACATTTTTTAAAGAAAACTTTTAGTCCGTTCTTAAAATTGTGAAAAATTGCAAAAAAAGAAAAAGATTGCAAAAAAGAAATAATAATGTTAAAAAGAGTTTATTTTTTATACATTTATTACATCAATCAAACTAGATACTTACTAATACCTAACCTGATGTCATGTACTTTAAAAAGAACTTCAAAATTGAAATTTATTGAATAAAGCTGTTATTATTTCTTTTTAAAACTATTTCGTGTTTTTTTTTTTTTTTTTTTTTCGTTTAAAATGTTTTTAGTGCAAAATATTGATTGATAAGCTTACACATTTAAAAAAAATAGCGATATTATTTTCCTTTCCTTTTTCATATCACGCAATTTTAGGGACTTTGTAATTTTGATACAAGTTGCCTTCATTTTAAATATTTTTTCTAAAAAATGTTTTTAAAAAGCCCTCTATGCCTGTAACAACTTTTTGATGGTTAACTTGTATCAAATCCAACGGTTACTTTTTTAATAATACTTAAAATAAGTTTGATTTCTTTGATAAATAGAAAAATAAACTCAATTAGCTCCTCATTAAGATGAGGAGCATTTTCGTATTCAAAAATGTTCAATTATCTTTGTAGTTAGGAGCTGAAAGGGATTTTCTCCCCCTAATTTTGACTCTTTC
Organism: Argiope trifasciata; assembly: GCA_026543055.1. Classification (NCBI taxonomy): domain Eukaryota; kingdom Metazoa; phylum Arthropoda; class Arachnida; order Araneae; family Araneidae; genus Argiope; species Argiope trifasciata. The sequence goes on from JAPMOQ010013915.1 coordinate 11,644, forward strand.
TAACATCAGCAATTCATGCTGCCGGGTGTAAATACTTTTGCCCTCCAGCTTTCAGCGTAGAATTTTTTCCCCTCTTTCCCTAGAAGATAGGCAAGAGAGCTAGCTCTCTGTGAGAATCTGTCGCTTTATTTCCTTACTGTTTTTCATGTAGAGTAAATACCTCCGCTCGTAGACTATGCGGAAAGGCCAACTCTTAACATTTAACTACAGGGACTCTTTCGTACAGAACATTTCAAA
>JAPMOQ010013915.1:11890-22350 GCA_026543055.1 Argiope trifasciata
AGATAGATATAAAAATTGGAATTTTAAGAATGATTTGCTTAGGGAATAATTGAAACTTTAACTAACCATCAATCTCGGCGAACTGACTGGTCGTCAAAGACGGCATGCTCAAAATATACATTTGGAAAACAACTCTCTGAATCATTCATTCACAAACAAAGTATTTCGAATACAGTTCTGAATTAAAAACCCATAAATTGCCAAAAGAAATCTAAAATTCTGAAATGTATCCTAAAAGAATGCACCAGGGCTTCGTTATTAAAGACATACATGATTCTAAGGGTTTTAAAATAAATGGATCGTTGAGACACATTCCAGCTAGTTAATACATAAATTTGCAATAGAATTAAAGAGCTGATAAATTTATTATTATTCAAAATGAAATATATCCAAAGCTTTGGGTAATCAAAAAATAATGCATGCACACATGAAATAAATCACTTAATAAACCTAATATAGTAATAAAAATACACAAAATTTAGTATTCACCCTTATATTAATATATGATAATTTTAACTTTTTATTAATAAATATAAACTGAAGATTTTGACTATGAAAGATATTTGTTGTCTTATCTTTATGCATATATTTTTAACTGAATAAAAATACGTAACTGAAGGACTATTAAAACAATAAAATGAATAATTTTAAGATGATTTGTGTTAGAGATGAGATTATTTTTTAACTTTACTGTACATTTACTCCTCCCAAATATGTTTGCCTTAAATTTAGTAACTACGTGCCCTGTAAAAAACAAAATCGATGAAATTTCACAAATATGTTGATTTCTAATATATCTGAGATTACTTGGAAAATATATCTTAAAACTATATCTTAGCTAAAATAAGACACAATTATATAATAATTAAAAAGATTTCTCAAGTATAAATTATGCAAATTAAAACTCTCTGGTACACCAGATGTTGAATACAAGATTACTCAATGTTAATAAGAGATTTAAAATAATCAACGTTAAATAAAAGATTATTCAGTATTAAAAGAAAGGCATTAAACATTCAGTAATCTTTACGTATAATTGCTTCTACGCTTAAAATAAACTGAGTTTATTTTATTTACTTTATTTAGTATGCTAATACCAAAAAAAATACTGCCTTTAAGATAGAAAGATAGATAAGATAGAAAGCATTTCTTTATGCAACTGATATTTAGTGTTAGTAATTTATTAATATAATAAGAAACGAATACAGAACAATAGTTAGGTTTTTTTTTATTTTTTCATTTTCTTATATTTTGAACATTTCTTGCGAGAAGTTACTTTTATTGTAATTTTAAAATATAAATAGGATGTAAAAATAATTCAAATTGTTTTTTATCGACAGCAGCACTAAAACATTAACAAGAGGGTCATAAAAATAGTCATAAAAATAAAGTAAAAAAAGTGAATATTCATTCATACAATTTTGAGAAAATAATTTTCGAAAACTTTTTTAATGCTCCAGCAACAATTTATCCTGCAGAACAATAACATGAGTCTGACTTCATTTCTTTCAGCGAAGAAAGTACTAATGAACTAAATTCAGCTGCTTTTCTTTGATTTCATATTAATCTCGAATGGAAATCATCGAATTATGCTTTCACTAAGTAAGTAACAAGATGTTTTTCCGCAGACAAATATCTAAAACCGGCACATATATTTTTTCAAAATACGAATTAATTAAGAACATCCAGATCAATACGCTCCTCGGAACGTGACCTGAAAGACGTTTCTGATCAACGTACTTAAATTCCTAAGATATTTCTAATCGACAATACGGGAGCTTTTCAGTCAACAAACCAAAGAAAGTATTTAAATAATTATGAACTTGGGACAAAACAGAGCAGAAGTATTAAATAAGTAAAACTGGCAATTGCCAAGGAGTCCCTAAGTTCACATTTTTTTTATTCCGAAAATTATTTAATTTTATACTTTCGTTTTATTGTAGAGGCCTTGCAATCGAGCTTATTCAAAACGAAGTTAAGTACTGTATATATTAATTTTGGAAATGTATTCTAGAGACATTCCTAATGACCTTTTGTAAATTATTTAATAAACCACTATATATGTATATATTGCACACTGAATGACAAGAACTTGTTTAGATGATTATTCATTAATGAAAAGAAACAATTTTCCGCTTGCAACAAATATTTTCTATTCCCTCACACTGATTGGCATGCATCATGAAAATTGTATTGCGTTTCATATCAATTAACTCCGAATGACGTGCGCCGTTTTCTGTTTACTATTTTTCTTTTCTCAAATGTCAGAGTAAGCAATACGTTGACCAAGTTCCATCACAATCGGTTGGGCGGCACATGAGGTACAAGCAAGCAAAAATTCAGTTCTATACATTAGACCAGAGCCGCCTTCTCTTTGAAGGTTGCAACAAGTCATTTGGGTTTCTAGCTTTTTTGAAATTAAAAAAATTATGAAAAGGAATACATTTTATTAATGCATGCTTATTTAGTTCATGATTTTGCTTTTTCTTATACATGGATTACTTCAGAAAAATTAAAATCCTTTGCAAGTTCCTTTTCGATGTATGAAGTGCGTTTAAGAGTTTTTCCATATGCTTGAACGAAGATAATTTTTTTATTAATTTCAGTTCACTGAAAGAACGCCCAGATTTTGCTATAATAACTGGTGATGTAAAGAATAGTTTTTAACATAGTCAATAATTTTAGAAAAACTCATTGCAATTTTTATTTAGTATTATTGCGTCTTGTTAGTTACTTACATCTCTTTCATTCAAGATCATATCCAGTAGCAAACAAATTTCCATGATTAAGTTTTCATCTACATCTTTGTTATAAGACTGAAAAAAGTTGGAACATTTCTCAAAGTCATGTTTTAGATATTAGTGACTAATTTGAAATCAGAATTAGTATTTGGTATACTTTTAAATCTAACTTCTATTTGTACAATAACAGTAACAATTACAACATTTAAAAAAAAACATCTAAATTCCTCTACTGGGCTTTTTATAACTTCGTCTTCTGCTAATTCGGAATACTATAATCTTTCCCTTTCTCTAATTGGTTTTACAGTAAAATATTCTGAAATACTCAAATTCTGTGCTACCGCTTTTGCTTCGTCAAAAATTGTCTTAAATTTTGGATTACAATTTTAATTTACTGGACTAAATTGGAAGCCTGGTCAAGAACAAATGTTTTTGTTTGAAATGGTGTATTGATAGTGTTAATTTTGAACAATATTGCAAACCTTTTAAACATAAAATAAACGGCACTTCTTGAAATGCACTTAATAAAATTTTAGCTTCGGATACTGCTGTATTATCATTACTTAATCAATAAGTTCTTCTGGGGCGTTGCAAATATGTTCAAATTGCGTATACACAGTTTTAACCACATCTGTTTGGAGTTGCCGACGAACATCACACAATGGTTTAAGAGCAATGTTTAAATACTTAAGTAGAATTTCCCATCTTTTTACAGATGAAGAAAATAAGCAATATAAGCGTTGCAATATCCTAAACGTTTTTCCACACTCCTTTAATTTATTAATTTGTGATGCCATTTCCTGAGGAAGTGCCATCACAAATTAATAAATTAAAGGAGTGTGATAAGCAGAGCATAAATTGCATGCGGGTTTAGAGAAAGTATTCTTGACTGTACCCCTTTATATTTCCCTTTCATTTCCTACCGTTGTCGCATGCTTTTCCTCTACTGTTCATAATAATCTAAATCAAGTTCACTTAATCTTTCCAAAAGAGTTTTTGCTTCACCAGTTAGATCAGTTACTTCAATAAATCCTATAAATGACTCATTTATAGTTAACCTTTTCTCTTCAAGGTTTATATGCACATAATAATGATTGAATTTTGTTCCTTATTGAAAATATCAGGAGTACAATCGATTTAGATGCTATAGTACATGTTTGCTCTTATTTCCTGTTTAATTTTCTTAAAGACTTTATTTACAAACACAAAAATAATTTGTTCTTGTTACCTATGTGCTAAATGACGCACAATTCTATTTTTAGATTTCTTTATTATGATCCATTAACTCAGAATCGTATTTAGTTAATAGTTCGATTAAGCTTAAATACTTTTCATTATTGAACTTACCAATTATTTTGTGGGTTCCTCGAAGTCGAAGATAATTACAAAATATAAAAATATAATTGCATTTACAATTGTTTGTAAAAAATTATTAGTATTCGGAGCAATTATGGAAATAAAATTTTGCATTCGTGGGGCATTCGTGAGTTTTAAGACCAAGATATTTGATGGATAAAAATTTTGACACTGATTAGACATGCAGTAGCGGCAGTGAATGGAGCCACCCAGTTTTATTTCGCTGCGAATTATCGTCATTTGCTGTGAGAAAAGTAAAAATACAGTTTTGAAGGAAGTAACATATGCTAAAAGATGTTGTGCCTAAAATGTTCCAAGGGGATTGTCAACACATTCAAAATTGTACAAGCATAGGAATTTTCTTTTTTCTCCCCTTCTTGATATCAAAAAGAGATTCTCATTGGGAAAAATACTTCGAGTACAGTGACTTGCAATGTATTATTACATTGAGAGATGTTAATTTCTATTATGGGTCGTTTCAACATGTAGATGTATTAGATTTAGATTTTATATGGACGTTGTTAACAGTACTTTCTTTTATTTCTGTGGATCTAAAAAAGCCTCTCTACAGTTTACAATCTACATGCTAAAATAGAATTCCGCTTCATCTATGTCGAAATATTCACAGGTAATATTTTTAAGAGGACGACTCTTTTCAACGAATAAATATTAAAAAGTATTTTAAATTTTGTACAAATTTCATTTCAGTCTGAACCACCTTCGCTTAAAACGTTTTTGCATGAGCGAAAGAAATAAAATTTAATATGTTTTTGTATTGTTTTAAGACATATTAATTTTAGTATTGAAATAAATCTTAATAGTAAAACAGAAAAAAAAATGATTTATTTTTCAATCGTTTCTTTTTATCAGTAAATACTTTTTTTGTCATTATTTACTACGCATAAACAGGCACGATAAAACACTTTATTTTACGATCATGTTAAAAAGTGCATTTCATTCTCAGATAAATTTAAATGAGATTTTTTCGTGCCAAAACGGCTACATTCTATTTTGATCAAATGCTCTTTGATTGAGGAGCATTTCACTATACGACGATACACATATACGGAATGGAATGTAAATAGGATATGGAATGTAAATAGCATAACATGATACAAAATGGCCAATTTTTTCTTTACATAAAATTACTATCCATTATTATCAAAAAATTTTAACTGTTATTACACTTTTACATTTTCTGACATTAAAAAATCTAAAAACAATTGTAATTATTAGGTTGTTCGGAAAGTAATTTCGTTTTTTCCCGACAGAGGATTTAATTGTATTTTTCTCACCCAATTTCATACTTAAACCGCAAAATCATTTTATGTTTTAAGAGCTGATATAGCAAGGCTTGAGTGTGAAAAAGTGCAGCTGATTCTTCGCAGTAGTTTTTGGATGGTGCCCTTTTAAATATGGAGAGCAATAAACAGCATTTTCGTCATTTTTTTCTTTTTTGCTATAAAAGGTAAAAATGCTGTTCAAGCCAGAAATAAATTAGCCAATATGTGTGGAGAAGATGTGTTAACAGTACATCAGTACCAGAACTGATTTGCAAAATTTTTCCTTCAAATGAGGAGGCCAAAAACCACCTCGATCAGTTTTTTTTTTACAGCAAAGACCAAAACTTTTATGAGCGTGTAATCATGTTACTACCAAAAATATGGCAAAAGGTATTAGACCAGAATGGCAATTTTATAATTTAATAAATAATTTATTCATTAAATGAAAATTTCTTTTCATTTTGACAAAAAAAAAAACGAAATGACTTTCCGAACAACCCAATATAAAAATAAATGTGTGACTGTGAGAAAAATTATTTGAAACGCTGTCTTTAAGTATCCATTTTAATAATCAAAAGTTTATATTATTTTCTGATTATATTCGACACAACTAAATTATTAAATCAGCATTTATCAACCAAATGTATAAAATGAAGTTATAGAATCCCTAAAACATTGATTCTGAAATCCTGATGGCCCTTTATTCACTCGCGAAGCAAAGCATGCGAGATAGTGGTGAAATTATTGGTGAGAGTGATGTAATATTTTGTTCGAGAAAGGGAGTAGAGTAAGAAAGTACTTCTTTTATCTTCAGCCTTGAAGATTTGCAAAAACAACTTGTTCTCATCTAGGTTAGCATTAGTTATAAACAAATAATAGTTCAATCATGAAGTAGTTCCATTATTAAATCGTAGAATAAGTCACTAAAAAAATGCTAACAGGCGTTAGCACGAAATGACTTTCCGAGTATTTTTCTTCTCATCGTTTGACCCAGGGAATTGCCGAGATGTTCGTTAATATTTCGGCGTGGCCTTTTCTTGTTTAGAGGGTTTTTAGGGTCGTACCCAGGGACAGGTTTTATCCATTCGCAGAAAGAATTGATGGATTTTTAATTAATTCCTCTACTGTCGGGATGCGAAGCTCTTTTCTGATATTTGCATTTTTGATAAACCCATGAGATCTGATGTAGATCTGGAGATCTTCTCAAGCCTTCTTCTTCTGGAGATCTGACGTAGAGTGGAACTTTGTGGTAAAAGAGTTTTTGCTGATGCGCCCCCTTTTGGTGCTGCGCGTGTAGTTTGCGGTTTGAGCACAGATTTGTAAATGAGCGTCTCATTTTCTGTTGGAACTATTGCAGAGAAGAAGGCAGCTTTGGGCTTTAGCTTGTTTGGTGATATTGTTGAGAGAGAGAGAGTTTTTCATCAAATTTTCCTCCCAGATACTTTGTGTCAGAACTGCAAGGAGTTTTTTATTAGAGCTTTGTTTAGAATAAGAGATGGAGAGTTTTTTTTTTTTTTTTTTTTTTATATTTGTGAATATGATGGGTTGATTTTTTTCTACATTAACCTTCATTTTACATTTTATTAGCTATTATTCGATTTCATTCAGGTGGTTGTCCAGGTCTTTTGCAATTGTGTTCAGGTTATTGGAGGTGCTTAATATGGCAGTTGAGTGTCTCTTTTTGAATCCAAATTGGTATAGGATAAATGAGTCTTACACTATTAGTTTCAATCTATATAGAATAATTTTTCCAACTATTTCACTTATTGACGAGGGAGGGTTAATTAGTTGGTAACTTGTAGGATTGTATGAATCTTTGCCAGGTATACGGATCGGGGTGATGATGGCTCTCTTCCAGCAGCATGGGAAATGTTGTAGCATTGCACTGATTAATTTGGCGATTCTGAATAATAATTTTGAGGGAGATTTTTTAACGTTACATTGGTGATTCACTCTTCACCTGGGCTTTCCTTTTTCTTGGAGCCTGCTTTTTCTCCTCTCTCTTCTGGGAAAAATACTGCCTTTTGTTTCCATCAGGTTTTCGTTCCTCGTCGTCGGCCTTGAGTTCCCCATCAGCCACGTCTTCTCAGTAATTTCAGCTCGATTATAATCGATTCGCTGGTAATATAAATGGAATTGCACCTGGGTTTGGCATTTAATGATAACCGTTGCTGGTGATTGAACTTTTATTTATGACTTGGGGAATCTTTTTAAAAGGTAAAAATGTTTAGCATTCGGATCTTTTGACCTTCTTTTTCGTTGGTGATTTGATGTATCTGTTTGAAACGACACATGTGTTTACACAGCTGAATAGAAAAAAAGACCAGACACGATGCCCTATTAGGGCAAAGCAAGCGTATTTGGGGTCCGCTTGCACTTAAGTTTGTGTGGAAAAACGGGGGAAATCGCATCTGGTCTGAATGCCTATCAATGGGATCAAAAGGGGAGAAACGTTTTCACTGTTGTAAGTTATAGTTTAGGATTTGAAAAACAAAGGTTAATCAGCCAAAATGGTGTAGGTGAAGGTCTTGATCAAGCGAGATGCCATCTCTATACCTATGTCTCTGGTACATGAATTTGGCTTGATTATTTTCATACAAATTTATTGCGTTATAAGTATATTTTGTATTTACTTTTTTTTTTTTTTTTGTAAAATATAATAAATATTTTTTCCTTTTCTTGAATGAATCAACAAATATTTCCAAATAATTCATAAAAATTATTTTTTTCAACATGTTTTTTCAATAAATATAGAGCCAGTGGCAGAACTATAAATATTTATTTATATATAAAATTTATGATACATAAAATTTATTTCTATTATACATAGAGGATTCTCATTATAGCCTCAACCGAAACAAGTTATATTGAATAAGCATTGCTTTTTATAATTATCTTTCGTGGCAGGATTATCTGGTGGATGGTTCTCAATGCCATTTTATATACGCTTTAGCAAAGTAGAAGACTTTAAAAGGAAAGTTCTTTTACCACCTTCTGCAAAGACCTAAAGTAATAAATAAATAAATCGAATCATGTTAATTAAAACGTTTAAATGTTAATGGAAATTATTCATTTTAAAATGTGCAGTTCAGGGATATTGTTTAGTTATATAATATGCGTCCATACGAAAGTGTGATTGTGGTTACATCTAAAAGAATATTTTATTCAAAGCAAGGATTGTAGATGATTACATTGACGATGACACAATGTTTCTAGACTTTCAATCCTCACATAAACTGAAAAATTCCTATCCACCAATCTTTTAGACTGACGTCGGTCGCCATAGTAACAGACTTTATCAGATCCACTTTCGGATTGGGGGGGATTCGAAAAAGGGCAGGGTTTTGTCGTAGGGTGTATTTCCATCGGTAAAGACTTATTAATCATATTGCAAGTGTCTTTATATTCCCTTAACTGGCTTATTTCTTAATATAGAGAAGATGTGTATTAAAGTTACTTGAAGAGTGCTTTAAGTGTACTTAAAGTGCTGCGTAAAAATATTTCGATTACTAACAGGACAAGCTTTTCTCTGTTCTGAACAGTTAGTGGCAATACGGCAAGAATCCTCATCAAAATTCTGGTCCGTTTACATGCGTCTTCTTTACACAGAAAGGTTTTGCATTGTGTTAGGACAGCCATTACCGTAAAGAGTTAATTAATTATTTTTCCTTCAGTTCCATCTGTGTCAAAAAATCAATTTTCATATCGTGGCGGATTTATCTTAACTTAGAAGTTCGGAGACCTGATACTGCCGCTCCACTCAAAATTGGTTTCCTAGAATCGCACTAACAAATATTCAGTGTATACTTCTGAGACATTTAAACAGACGCTATAGAATATGCTAAGTTTTAATTTTTGAGGAGCAGTTGTTCTTACTTGCATTTAAGAAATTTAGTTAAGCGAGTCTGTAACCTTTTTCTGAAGTTTGAATCTTAATATTACAGGAGACATTTCGAAGCCTGAATATTATTATTTATCTATTCCAAATACCAAATCTGTTCTGCTGAAGTGAGAGCTTCTTTTCCCGCTTGCAGATTTCTTCTTATCAAATATTTCATGAAAAAATAACATTTAATCTACACAATTGTTAGATAAATATTACTCCGATAAAAAGAACAGTCAGTTGACGAGTATTCAGAATTCGTATCTGAAAGGTGAACAATCATCATAACTGAGCTGAATCTCTCTATAGCAAAATTCTATTCTGTGGATAAGCATTGATGATGATTACTTTATTATTTCATTTATGTTTGAAATGTTTCTTGCAGAAAATTAAAAAATAAATATGAAAATATTGGTGTATTCTGATGATGACTGTTTTTCAATGTAACGCCAAAAGGGGCATCACATTGAAAAAAGCTAATTATAAAAATTAAATAAATATATATAGTTTAAATAGCTATCAAATGATTAGCTATTCAAAGAAATTCATTTGCATGTGGACTAGATGCAAAAGAAGCTAGAAACAGCCAAAGAAGAAAAAAAGGAGCAAGCTAATAAAAAGAAAAACTGGAAAAGGTCTAAAGGACTCAAGCAGAAAAGACTACATAATATTCCACAGTAACAGCATCATTGAAGCATAATTAATAAATAATAAAAAAATTACCAAAATAGGCAACTGAAACCCAAAAATAGGCTTTGAAAACAAAATAAGTAAATACTAAAAGCAAAGAGAAAATGTAGATAAACAAATAAAAAAAGTAAATAATTAAAAAATAAATAGATATAGAGGCTCAGTCTAAGGTAGAGTTCACGTACCCACAATCTGGGATAAATTATTACTCCATTAGGAAAATCCTGCTTTCACTGTGGTGTACGAAATACAAGATAGTATGAGCTTCTAAAGCCAATTTACTATCAAATAGAATCTGCGAAATATTTTGCTGCGATTTAATAAATTTTCTCAAATGAGGAAGAATAAGGCGATGGAAAATACAGTGTGAAATGTTATCATAATCATTACCTTATCTACAGCTACAATTTCTCAAACCGAATCTTTTAAAATAATGCGGGCAAAGTTCATGGTTAGAGAAAAGAGCCTTTAACATAAATCATTCCTCTCAAATCTTTTATATCCTTA
>JAPMOQ010013928.1:0-27696 GCA_026543055.1 Argiope trifasciata
ATACAGATTGCCTCATTCGTACATCAAAGCCAAGACAATATTCCCCCTACTGTAAACTTTTGGTACATATTAGATATAGTTCACCGACCAATTGTCAAAAATGAATTACTAATAAGTTGTTTGGTCGTGAAATTTTTTACCGATTATTCTCTCTTATTGGATCATCATGATCGGAATATTATTAAAAGGATGTATTTTCCTTCGGACATGCTAGCAACATAACAAAATGGTATTACTATAAGAGAATTAGTATCATTCGCAATTCAATAATGCACTATAATAATACTAAAGTGTATTATTATACAGGGCGATTCATATCGAATGGGACAAAGATAATAGCATAATATTAATTCTTTATTTGATATATTTAGAAGAAATAACTTTATTCTAAAACTTCGTTTTATCTGGCAACAGAGCAAATTCTTTCTGGAACAAAATCACCACTAGAGGTCACTCAAGTAAGGGTTATCGCCATCATCGAACTAGTATTTACTACGCTTTAAAAAGTGTTTGAAATATGTCAAAAACTCTTTGTTCAAAAGAAATTTTCGCGCAGCTTTAGTTTAAAAAAACTAGCAAACTGTCATATTATCGAATGATGAGTGGTTAAGGATATGAGATGCTTATGTAAGAAAACCAGTTCAGATATTACCTCCCACAAAACCAAAGTAAATAAAATTTTAAGTATAAAAAAAACACGTTTAGCTTGAGTTGAAAACAATGTATTTTAAACAACGATGAATTTAAGTGTTAACTAAAGAGTAGGGATCAATAACAAAGGGCATTCTATCACGAGTTTATTGCAATATTGTCATAGATATAGTATGCTGTATCCAAAGAAAGTCACACTTTGAAAAGCTTCACAGTCTTGGTTAATTGTTTCTGAGTAAATTTAATTTATCAAATTATATTAATTGCAACGTTTATACGAATGCCTTATTTGTTTTACATCAAATTCGAATCGTCCTGCCAAGCAACCTTGAGATGGGCGAAAATTTGTTCACAAAAATTATCAAATTGAAATAGCACGTAATAGGGAGACAATTTTATGCATTTTAAATTTTAAAAAAACCGCCCCATGAAATACGGTTATCAACTACCAAATCCTTTTTCCATGAAAAAATGGCAAATGCCTTAGTTTTATGCACTTCTCCTTTAAACCGGCCTAATTACTTTGAAGTTACTGCTGAAAAGTTTTTACTATAACGAGCTTCCAAAATTTTTACTATTTTGATACCAATTTATACTTCTACATAATTAGAAAATATTGTATCGAAATAAAAACAGATGCACAATATAATATTTGTATTAAAATTAGATACATCGATAATCATGTCTATAAATACGTTGCTTTTCATCAATCTCACGCCGCTTTCGTAGCATGCATTAGATATAACTTGGACTCTAATTGAAATACCTTCAAATTGGGGCAGCAGAGTAAAAATTCAATTTTGAGTCTTTTTTTAAAATAGTGGTGCAAATTTAAGGGTTAACACTGTTTAAAGAAGGTATTTTCTTTTTTTAAAAAAAAGAAAATTATCAATGTGATGTACATATTAAATGATGGATCGCTTGAAATAAAGCTAAAAACCATCATAACAAATGTGTAAATCACGCATGATTAAATAAAACACATTGATATATAGCTATTACCAAGCTACGACTACCTCTAATACAAGATTCAGATGGAATACTGTAGATGTAGAAGCGGCTAGGGTCCGGTCCAGAAATTCTATTATGAGGGGAAATGACTTCAAAATTACAGTAGCTTATAAAGCCTATCCTCTAGAGCGATATGGTTAGTCAGTTATTTTTTGACGCCTGAAAAACTGCACTGATCTTATTTTTCGATTAATTTTGAATATTATTGTTTGCGTTGGAAATATTTTGAATGTAGTTTCGATTATTTATATTTTCGATTAATGAAAACCATCTGCGAATGCACAGTAGATGACTCAGAGTGTATAGGAGGGGTCTTCTATAGTCCCATAATATTACTATGATGAAAACCCCATGTTTTTAACAACAGGTCAACCGTTCAAAAACATATCTGCTATGAAAGAAGCATACATAAAAAGGTAAAAATAGCCAAATTTGTTGCCTATGCATGATGAGGCTTCAACAATTATTGCCTTCATATTTCGAGCTTCAATGATTTATTGATTCCAATTTTTCAAAACCTCCTAACGGAAACAGGTTCAAATTTTCCCATAAAAATCTTTTCTTTGAAATATGATGCAAAATTGGGGTCAAGTCTTCGCTCCTATTAGACATCTATTAATAACAGGCTAAAAATTAAACCAGTTGTTTGAAATTCAAATGAATAATATCAGAAAGAATATAAACAATAACATATTCACTAACACGCACAATTTTAAAGACATCTCGATTTAAGGTTAAACGTCACTGCAATTTGTTCTTTTTGTGTGTAAATGTTTTCATTTATATAACAAATAAAAATTTTCCTCCTCTACGGTTTTATTAATTAGTACTTTTTACTTTAACTTTCACAAACAAAAGACAAAGTAACAGAGATCTGCGTCAGATTTATTAGTGCCTTAGAGTTTGTGAACATCTTTGTTCATTTTTCTAGCTTGAGTAAAATATAAATCTGACAGCAGCAAATACAATTTTAAAACATAGGTTCTTTCTTAGCTCTTTGATAGGTATAAATAGTTTTATGTTGGAAGGAGGGGTTGGCATGCCCTAGTGATATTTCATTGTTAAGCATTTTTGATCTGCAAGAAAGTATTCCACAGGAAAAAAAATGACAAAGTTTTCTATTGCATTCTATGCTTAAAAGGTACTGATTATAATCTTTTTGAATAAATGGTTTAAAGGGACTTGAAATGAATTTTGATAGTTTTCATTATCTTATGGTATATTTTTGTAAAAACTACAACCCTTAAAACTTCAATAGTTTTCTTTTATTATTCGAGAAACACATTTTCGGAAAATTTCTGTGTGACACGGATACCTCTAAAATGCTTTGAGTTACCTGAATGTAATTAGGCACACGGTTTTACACCAAAATTGCATGCTGTGAAAATTTGAGCAAACTATATTCCGAGTAGTCTGAGTGCAAAAGAACTCAACAAATAAACGCAATTAGCTATGTCAATAAAATTTGGTACACAAGTATCATCTACAATATAGATTCGTATCCAATTGTAAACTAGGTCTGTAAAGCGGTTCACTATCTGTCAGTCAGTACTTTCTCAGGCATGCAAAAGCGATAATTCATTAACTCAAAGACTTAAATCAGCGAAACTGTTGTTTTGTGGTAATAATTATAGTTATATGCCAAATTTTGGTGCGAATCGGTCTGCAAAAAAGCATCCAAAACATGTATTCTCAAAATAGATTCTGTAAAAATGCAAGATTCAACCCCAAATATCTGTAATTATCTTGGTGGGGGTAGTGATCACCGTACAAGGTATTCGCGGCTTTATTCAAGGTTCACAGTTTCATGAGGGCGATGGAGAGGGGAATTAATTGGAAGTTATGCGAGTATATTCCCGCTCTTCTTTGCCCAAGGATTAAAAGGAACCTGAAAACTAACGTAAAGGAAAAGAATTCTGCCTTTGCGTTTCAGCAAGCCTCCTTGTCATTATGTAAAAATACATTTCCGAGTAAAAAAAATATGTATATTGAAGGATTTCTCCTTGATGACTACACCTAAAATTAATGTCCTGTCGTCCAGGTTGAATTATGTATAACAGATATCTCAGCCAATTTTTTCATTAGAATCTTACGGTCCACCCTTTTGCAACCATTTCTTGCAACCAAGAACAAGTATAGTATTATACTTGTTCTTGGAGCGTTTTTAGATGGCTACAGGATTTTGTTGTGCTTGGCGAGATATATATAATGATTGAACTTCGTGCTGATGCTGTTTATTTCTATAAATAATGTAAATCATTTTATATTATTAATTGTTAAAAATACTTATTTTTTTTTTATAAATGATCAAATTATGTACACTATGCAAGTTAAATATGTATAAAATCTTTATGAACAAATCCATATATCCCATAATGAAGTGCCTGATTAATCGTGAAAACGAAGTAAAGTGGGTTTTGTAAATTGATTTATAACTTTCAGCAGCATTTTCCCACTAATTCAAAGTATCTTGTATTACAAACTTTGTTGCAGCAAATTGCAACTATGCAAATTTGATTACCATTATACCAAAAAGATTAAAAACGCATTTTTGGCAACGTTTGTTATCAAGCTAATGGAATAAATACTGTTGAAATTACTAGCAATGAAACAGCAATGCAAAATAATATAGTATTATACTTGTGGGAATTATTTGGAGTTGTTTCAAAATGTGATTTAAAATCATGACTAATTTATTTCAATAAAAATATTTTTTCGATACATCTGGCTCTACACACACAAATTTTAAATTATAAGGAAATCAGTTTTTAAAGAAATTTCAAAACACTCCTTTACCGTACATTTATAAAGGAAAGGAAGGGAGTTCACTGCATCAAATTCATACTAACCTTAATGAGCTGTGTAGATAAGACATCAATGGTCATGTCTCCAACCAACTCTATTTTTCTGAAAAATCTGAAAAACATTGTTTTGCTGTAAATGTGCCATAGGGAAGGAAACACATTCAAGTCTCCTAACTATAAACTAAACCATGTTGCCCATTTTTATTTTACATGACAATGTTTGCCAGGTATATCATTAATAATTGCCAATCTCTCATTTTCAAGAAATAAATCAAAACAAAGTATTGAAAGAAACATTAACCTCAATAACTGGAGCAGTTTTGCAATTTAAGCTTAAGTTTTATAAGAAAAGCCGATTTTTCATTTTTGCCCGTACTTATTGGGCAAACATATTTTAAAAGAGTATTTGCATTTGATGTTATCATTTTATCAACAAAAAATGAAGACAAAATAAGTCAAATAAGGTAATCAGCCTTACCTTATCTTCTAGGACCGCCACTATAGTTGAGTAATAATTTCACTTTCCCACAAATAATCCATAATCTTGGAGACGAAGTACTTATTTTGAAGTAACGCACACAAAACAAACATATTTAGCACTTAAAATCAAAAGCTTTTCAATACTAAGTTTCGATTTCATCCGAAGACCACCTAAAGATGCTTTCCCAAGCAGGTCTCGGTTTCAGTTGAGGCGCTGCTGTCGGATTCCGGAGTTCCAAGATGGGAGGAGTTTGTGACAGATGTGATAAAATGTACTACGTCAAAATTGGTTATAGAAGGTATTAGTTAATATAGAATTTTAATATAGAAGGTAAACAGTTACCGAAAGAAAATTTTATCATAAGAGAATGATACTTCATATAGTAACTAATTGATACAGTATCTGCCATCACAGCCGATAGAGGAAGACCTATATTGACTGATTGACATTAAGGTGACGTCACATGGAATTCGGTTGCAGTGTGGATCGCAAGTCAGCAAAAAAAGACTGCGAGATTCGAGGGTGAAAGTGATGTGTAAGGATTAAGCAGCTATAGCGAAAGGCATTGGTGCCTAATGTTAGTGTGCATATGGATTTAGATGATGATTATGAAAATGAAGTTTAAGTAGTGTAATGTATGAATTTCTTCTTGTTTTTATGTATTGTCCACCTGTGATGTTACAAATAAAAAAAATTTAAAGACAAATTTCGTCAAATTGCTCATATAAAATTTGATGACATCACAATACTTTAAAAAATTTCTGAATTTCAGAGAAAAATCTATAGCATTAATATCCAAAAGAATGAACATAGAAAATATATAATTTTGCATGCAAGTTTTTACTTGGACTTAACTCTGTCACCATTATTAAAAAGACACATTACCCCACTATAGTTGTTAAAGCAAATATTTTAAAAGAAAATCAAATAGATATGGGTATTGCAGAATTGTTAATTATATGAATTTAACTCCGAATATTGCACATTTGTGATGCAGATATAACAAAACAATGATGAAAGCTTTCTACCCTTACAATAAGAGCATGCTATTAATCACAACAATAAAATTATTTGTTGCAATGAAAATATGTTAATTCTTGCTGCATCTTATTAGGCTGATTTAGAAAATAAGGTTTTAGATTTAAAATCCTTGCATTAATTAGCATATCATATACGCATGAGAAAAATTTAATATACTTTATACATTAGCAATATAATTAAATTTTAATTTGTTTAACATTAACAAAAATATGAGCTTTTATATTTAACAAATTCTGCCAATGTATATTTATAAAATATGTAATAAGTCGTAAAAAGAATTGACTTAGTCTATAAAAACACGCTGAATTTTTTTGAAAAAAGGCTTTATACAAAATACAAAAAAAAAAAAAAAAAAAAACTTTTAAGATATAATGTTAAATAAATAACATTGTTAAATAAATCAACCAAAATTAAATACATTGCTGTTTTTAAAGTAAAGATAAAAAGACAAAATGTTCAAGTATCTTGATAGACAGAAACGCGTACAAAATGGATTCTTACAACTCTTGCTAGACCATTTGATCCATTTTGCATAAAATACTTCAACTCATCTTATAAATAAAAATGATAGTTTGTATTTCTCTTACCGCAGCCGTACCGCTCATCCTATTCCGATAAAATTTCGACAACATATTGCTTGTACTTACGTGAAGGTTATAGGCATAATACAAACATCTAAAACAAAAAATATTTCAGATTTACCGCATCTATTTACCAAGGTTTAACCACCAAATAACTCGCAAGGAGAGAGCAGATTCAGTGAAGATTCTAAATTCAAGCAAGACGTTAATAATTCGTAGCTCTTGTATATAAATACAATGCAAGTCTTTCTCTGGGATAGTAGTCTTATTAGAAAGTGCGTGAGAAAGTTTTAGGGGAACCATTCCTGTAGGTTTGAAATCTTAACTGAACATTTATAAAATTGTAGCGTTTTTTTGCAGTAACTTCTCAAAATATTAGATTACAAATAATTTTTCACCATTTTAGTTTTCAAAAAATCATCTTTTCTATTATATTAAAGATTTTATGGCATAAATATATTTTCTATGTTTAATAAATTTTAAAAGAAAATATTTTTAATCACATTTTCTAACATCAAACTTGAGAATTCTGAACGAATATTAAACAAATCACGAGACGCAATAAATAGTTTATGTCATCATTCTGAAAAGAACACCAAACTTTATAATTCTAAAAGAATACACAAATTTAATGCATAAAAATGAATATTTGTTTGTAGAATAGCATAATACATATATAATAAATACCATTTTTTACTTTATATATCCTTTAATTTCATTGAATGCATTCATTGCCGCCAAGAAAATAAGTATTCTTAATCAGAGAAGATAACTATTTCAAATTCCAAACGACATTATCAAGATAATTTCTTCTCCAGCAGCAAAACGTTGGGTACCAGCTAGTTTTAAATAAAAGGCCATAAATTCAAAATTTGAAGACAAATATTTTTCAAGACTAGAAGAATAAGACTGATTTCCCAAAATATTTGAATACCACTTAAAGAATAAATGTAGCGATACATTTCAGTAAATAAAGAGTATTGGAAAAAAAAAAAAATATTATATTACCCAGAGACAGAAATTTCATGTTAAATATCCAAATTTAAAAGTTGATATGTGGCTTATTTCTTTAACAATAAAAATTTCATTATGTCAATTTATATTGAAAATTTCCAAATTAGATTTTTTTTCCTTTTAGAGTTGATGAAAAGTAAAATCTTTATTAACATATAAAGCAGTTAAAGAGTAATGGATTATTACTTTTTAACCTTATTACTTTTAATCCATTTTATATTTATCAGCACTTTATATATTTTTTTATTATTTGTACTTTAATGATTTTTTTTTTTACATCCTTGTTAATCATTTGCACTAACAGCTTTAATCAAATATATATATATCAATTAAACTGACAATGGAATAGTATGCTATTAACAACATACAAATTTATAAAATTTCAAACGTCAAGAGCATTTTAATTTTTATAGATGAAATATCTTACAATTTAATTTCAAAATTGATTTTAAATGCATTATATTTAAAAATTTAAACTGAGAATCCAAAAAACATTATCTTTTTAAAATAAAGTTTAAATTCACTACCATGAAAAAGATTTGAATCTGATCTTCGTAATTTTTGTATTGCATCAATTTCATATCAAAAATACATGACCTCGACCTCCGTTTTTAGAACTAGACATTTTCGAATTTCTCTTGTAAACACATTTATAAACTCTTAAAACATCAATATTCCTAAATGTGCTATATAATCATCTCCAATTTTCTATCGAAATTATCAGATGAATAATTTATACGTTACAAACCATTATGAAAAGACATTAAAACCAACAATATTTCAAAGATAACTTGAAAATTTTAAAATTATGACAAAACATTTCAGAAAGAAGAAATTTTCATTATATCATACGTTTGGATAGCATGAGTAGTTGCTAGAAATTTAGAAAATACATTAATTAAACTTTAAATAAGAACGGAATTGTTAATACAATGAATTCAATTTTTAAGAATGAAATTTAGTGGATAGTTTTAAGTTATTGTATATAACATGGCAAGTGAAATCTTAATTGAAGTTATAATTTATTCTAGTTATAACACATTATCATACGAAAACCAGATGGAAGTGCAAGTTAAAAAATAAATATTTTCTAGAAGTCTATTTTATATACTCAACACACTTGAGAGGAAAAAAAAAGAATTCAAATTTCTGAAAGGTAAAGATAATCCTGAACAAACCAAGGTTGAAGAACTCTAGTTTGGATATTAGATTAAGCATCTAAAAAGCAGCAAAGAATCAAACTATTCAATTTTAAAAACAACTTTATTTTTATTTTCCCTAATAAGAAATGCGTGCACAGAAGTTTAGCCAGATAATTAGAAACCTGAAATTCATAGACAAATACACATGATACGCGGTATTAAATTAAGCTAAACACATTGTTAGTATAGCGTCCACTTATTAATTCGAAACCTTCATTCAGATTTAGAAGCGCTTATACCTTCTACAGCCGGCTTTTGCATAATAATAGGCACAACTCTTTCGTTGGGTTTTGGAGGTTCAGTAACTTTCCTTGGAGCTTCAATGGTCAGAACTCCATCAGAAGTGAGCTTAGACACAACAGTTTCAGGAGCGGCACCATCGGGTAACATGTAGCGTCGAGTAAACTCGCGGGATATGAACCCGTGTTCGTCTGTCTTTTCCTCATGTTTACAATGAATGACGATAAAGTTGTCAACGGTCTTGACTGAAATCTCATTGGGTTTGAAGTGCTTAACGTTTAACCTCACCTTGAATTTGTCTGCATCTTTTTCGATCTCAGACGAACCAGAGGAATCGATGTTGGCACGAGTACGAGGTCGTAGGTTGATTCCTCTATGAAGAACAGCGGGTAAAAGATCACTGTCTAAAAGACCCATGCCGAAATGTTGGTCATTCAGTCTAGCCGGATAATCCAAGATATCCCACCATCCACGAGAAGGAAGCAAACTTGAGAAGGCCATTTCGAAACAGCAACAGGAAATGATTACAGATTAATACAACTCAGCTGAAAAGATAGGCAGTGGAATCTGAAGAATTTAATCGGCTTTTATAATCAATTCGAAAGTGCGAGTCAGTTCTCTTTGATCAAGAAATTACCATAACAAAATTGAGATGGTGTTATATATTTGGCTGTTTATCGCTCAAAAGTTTTCCCTTACTATTAACAGAAATTGTGGGATTTAGGCAGCGGCTAGATTTGGCGTTGAATCTCTAAAAACACAAGTTTTGTTAATTAGAAATATAATTTGTTATTCGAAATTTCTTTTCCATTTAATCAAAACTTTTCTAAGTCGTGGTGAAGTTTTTTGAAAACGCTATCACAATAAAAATTACGATAAATTATTTCTCCTCAAAAATATCTATATGTCAATAAAGTAGATGTCAAAAAAAAAAATTAAGTAATAAACCCACAGTAAATGCAATAAACAATATTGATAGAAGGGATGCAATGTTTAGCAGATAAATAGTAGTTATGGTGGTAACTTATATACGAACAGTCAATCTTCATTTGAACAAATTTTACAGAAAACTTTATATAAGGGACGATATCAAATTTCATTTATCTAGCTCAAAGATTTATATATATATATATTTGGCACCAAAAGATAGGTATTTTCGAAAAAGGAATTTTTTGAACTTGCTAAGATCTAAAACATGGAAAGTCCTGAAATTCTAAAATTCCATGATATATATAGTTACAATTTCTTCTTATTTCGTAAACTCGGAAGTAAAAAATTGCTTTAAAATAAATTTTCGAGCTTCTTCTTTTTGCTATTTTGCAATGATTCAATATTTTTTTTTTCATTGTATAATTTATATTTAATGTTATCATATAAGATTCAATAAAGAGTCATATTGACTTTCAACTAAATTATGCATATATATATATATATATATATATATATATATATATATATATATATAATTGTTTCATATTACTGTAATAAATTTTTCACTCTTGAAAGAATCGGAGAGTCTGTCCGAAACTATTAATACAGAAATGAATTTACCTTTTTGCTATTTTATAATTTACATCACACCTATTTTCACTTGGCGATTATGCGTTACTGATCCCCATTCGTTATTCGAAAATTGGTAACCTTTTTCACTTATCGTGTATGAGTTGGCAACCCTACTTTCCAGCCAATCAACGATCAATTCATTTTTGAAATATTTATCACCTATTTTTTTTGTTTGTTTGTTTTGCTTTCATTTTCTAAGGTCTATTTGAGAAAAATACTATAGATCGTTTTATGAAAATGTATGCTAAATTTTTGCGCTATCTCAAAGAAAGAAATGATCGCCGTCTTTCCGCAGAAATTTCTAAGACAAAGCCTGATTGCAAGAAGCGAAAACGATTCAAAGTTATGCTGGACGTCAAGCACTTTAAACCAGGCGACATCGAAGTCAAAGTAGTTGACAATTTTGTTATCGTCCATGGGAAATGCGAAGAACCAGCTAACCAACATGGTCTTGTGTATAGGGAGTTCACGAAACGTTACCAACTGCCTTCCGATGTGGATAGAGATACAATAAAAGTATCGTGGAGTCCCGATGGTGTACTTACTGTCTATACTCCAAAACCTCTTAGTGGAAAAAAATGTGCCAATCTCCATCGAGAAACCATTTTTAATCGAAAAACATGAAAAGCTCTTTATTTTAAAGAGGAAAATAATTGTTGAAAATCGACGAAAATGTGCTCAAAGAAATGCAAAGTTATCTGAGAATGATATTTTGGGTAGGCATTGATTTTTTAAAAAGAATCTGATCATGTACATTGAATTTATTTAGATATATTATACTATGTACACTAATTTAATATTTATTTATTAAATATTTTTCTACTGAATGATGTGTGAACTTTAATGAGTCTTGAAATTTCGTTATCACAGATTTGAATTGTAGTTTTTCTACTAAAATTATAAACTATTTTTTAAGGATGTAATGTATTATGAATCATTTTCTTTATATAAAAATTTCATACTTTCTTAAGAATTTCATACTTTACACTGTACAATTTGAAAGGAAAATTTAAGTAAAATCTTACAAATCATTATTTAATTCAGCTCATTTTAGAACTTAAATGATGGATATAACAAAGTACCAACAGTGAATGTATAACTGTGTAACTTTATTTATACAACAAGTATTTGAAATACTAATTAAAAAGCTAAAGGAAGTTTCTGAAAATCAGTATTGTTTCTTATTTGAAATATTTTACTATTAGAGTTTGCAAGTTTACATTTTCATAATTTTGAAGACATTTGTACCCTATAATGCTTATTTTTAGTATATTATTTATTGAAGTTAAAGCAATACTTTTTTATTCATAAAATTTTTACCTAATCTCTATATGTGAATTATTATCAATTATGTTGCTGGTTTAATATTGAACCAGTTGGCCAATTCATGTCAAAATTCCTGAGTGATTAGTCTTAGAATATTAAATTAATATTTAAGTATTTTGAAGTAAGAAAATACTCTTAAAGCATATAAAAGAAATTTATAGATGTTTAATGAAGTATGAAGTAACTTCATTAATTTATAATGAATTTTAAAATTTCAAAGAAGTTATAAATTATGAACATTAATTCGATAAAAAAATATATTTGAAGTTTAGATTTTGTGTAGCAGAATAAAGAATTTCATAAATATACATGCTGTAAATATATATTGAATACAATTTATATATTTGTATTCAATATATAAATTGAACATCATCAAAGGAAAAAAAATGTTAAAATTGTCTGTAATTTTTTTATTAAAATTTTAAAAATAGTGCAGAGAAACAAAAGACAAAAATTGCATTTTCTGGCCTTCATGGTATTTACCATGCATCAATTTTAATACCTCTAAATGAAGCAGTCTGGTTTGTAATGAGTCAAAAGAAACGCTTTTTCACAAACTTTTATCTTAATTACTTTTTTAAAAAATTGCTTTGAGGTGCACATTTTCTTAGAAATTATTTATGTACCAATTTTGGCAATGGTCGAGCTTATTACAAGTTAATATACACTCACGCTCACGAACAAAGATTGCTCTTTATTATAAATAAGGTTAAGACTATAAACTGAAAAATTGTATGTGAGATTTCTCATTGTATCAATTATGTTCCCAGCCTGGGAAGAAATTTAAGTGCAAATGAGCAAAAGGCCTTGGAAGATAATTCAGGATATTTTTTTAATGAAATCTCTTTTTAGAAATCATTTACTTTTATTTAACCCTAATCAAATGAAATAAATATTAAACATGAATGGAATTACTTTTCAGATTATGTGAAAGAATTATTAATAGATATTTTTATAGTCATGATGGTTCTGGAAATTGAAAGGGAATTTCATAAGCAAGAATTGTCTGAATTATTATTAACGATATAAGAATATTGATTGCTGAGCTGCTTTGCTTTGTTCGTATGCTTTGAATATATTTTGTACCTACGTTCTTAAAAGCGAAAGGAAGAAGACTTGATGACTGAAATAGTTTTTTCTTCTTATTTATTTATTTATTTTTGTCATTTTCTGTTGTTATCAGTAATTAGCATTTGCAGATAAAGAGACGTAGCTTATTAAGCCTTATAAAAGCACGATTGCCAGTTTCGGAATATGAAACCGGTCAAGTCTGATTGCCGGTCTACACTCAGATCTACAAGCACCTCAAGCCTAACGCTATAATATTTGTAATGTGTTTTACAGCTCATTGGGGCCGCAGGCCCCACCATCTGTAAATCTTGTGATATAGGACTTAAGTGAAAATGGAACTGACCTTATTTGTTTAATGTGTGCATCATAAAATGATTTGAATGATGAAAAGAAATTAAATGGTACTGAGTAAATTGAGAAAAAAAAAAGTAAGAAAGAAAGAAAAAAAAAAGTGTGATGGAGAGTACTTAGGGGGAATTAAAGGGCGAGTGAACAGCGTGGTCTGCGTTTATTTGAATTTTCGTAGTGATCATAAATTGGGAGATTTTGCAAGGTGGAATTGTCAATATGAATAATATAACCATAGAAGTTTTGTGCAAGTTTGATCATGAATTGTTTTATAGGCGGGATCCTGAGGGCTTTGAAAATATCTTCATTTCTATGGAACCATCTAGCTTTTGCAATCATACGAACAGTTTTGTTCTCAAGGGAGATGATTCTTTGGAGATTGGTTTTAGCAGTTGCAGCCCAAACAGGGCAGGCATATGTGAGGATTGGTCTTAGGTATGCCAGGTAAATCAGAACTTTACCCTCTAGAGAGAGACCCGAGTTTCTACAGATGAGGGGGTATTGTGATTTGAATGCATTGTTAAATTTCTCTCTGGTATGATTTATGTTTTCAATATTTTGAGTACGCAAATGATTTTTTTTTTCAAAATTAAATAACACTAAATATCACCAGTTTGGTGCTAATGTAATGATTTTCTATTTCTGTGAAATGAACGTTTCCTCTACAATGAACTGTTTCTATTCAGCCCGCCGTACACGAAGTCCATTGCCTAGCAGTGCCTAACGCTATAATTACAAAGATTGACGGAATTTATAACCATTTAGAAATAGTATTTCCAGTTTTAGTGGTAAATTAGTCAAAATCTAAAAACAAAGTTTTTGTAACTTTTACATATTTATTTATTGAATAATTCTTCATTTTGTTGAAAGCATTCATTTTTCAAATGCCAGTGCATATTTTTCTCCACAATCCATTATCCATTTTTTTTTTTCAATCTGATAAAAGCTATTCAAGATAAATAGTGAAAAGCTACATACAGATAACTGCGAAGGCAAAAGAAAAAAAATGAGTAACCTGTGTTGCTTGTTTACACTTTTATAAAACTACTGCACTTGCATCAGAAAACTGTAAAAAATTAAACAAATGGTAAGAATCTAATTTATTCAACCATAAGAAAGTGCATTTTGTGAACGATCACAGTGCCCTCAGCGTTAAAAATTCGAACTAGCTATTTAGGAAAGTCTACTGAATACATTGACATTTTTTATTTGCTACACATAATACTTGATCGAGGATAAAACATCAGTCGGTATTCTATCATTTAAATTAGTTTCATTTTCTTGTTGGATAACATTAAAGGATAACGACAAACATGATGGAAACAAGTATGTGCGATTTATAAAACTCCTATTGTTTAAGGAGAAAAAATGATAAATTTAAAATACATTTCTAAACTTTTCAAAGCTAATTTAAATATTTTAAAAAGTTATATTTTCAAAGACTTAATTTGGGGTTATTACTGCATCATTTGAAAAGTGCTACTAAATAAAACAACAAAAAATGCACTCAGCATAATTTTAAAAAATTCCCTGTATTCATATTTTGATAGATTTAATATTGAATAAATCACGGTAATCAAAAGTTAGAAAAAAGTAGTTAGTTAAAGTAGTATAATTTTGAAATCAATAGAGGGTGAAAAAACACTTGACAGAATCTCTTAGATTTTGAAATAAATATGCTGGAAGAAGGAGAAAACGGATGGCGCAACAACAGCAAAAAAAATCCGAAGTGCATGCATAGATGGCGGTATGAGTAGCTACGCGATGATGCAGCCACCACAGCAAAGTCGTATGATATTGGATGGGATAACTCGGTTTTTCATTATCTTTATGTCATTATTAATTCTTCATAGCTTTTAACAGTCCGGCAGTCAAGAACCGCATAAAAAGCAAGTGTGCAGACTACTTGCGCATGATGCGTTCAATACTATATGCACTCCGCTATTTTCCAAAACAAATTGAAACAGAATTTTTTCACAACAGGAGTGTCTCAAAGGTCACTTTATGAATGTGTTGCGTAATCCATATGTTCGATTAAGCTAAATTTGCAGTATATTTTTACGACGCTCAGATCCCTTTCGATTAGTAAATAAAGGACCTAATTCAAAGACCCGTTTCCTCACATGCCGACACGATAAAATTTACCTGCTGATAGTCGATGAATAATTATTATAATTTACATCGTATTTAATTTTTTTAATATTTCTTCTTTTTTCTCTCTCTCCTCTCTTATATTATTAGCGAAACATCAGCTAATAGCCTGTTTGTTATCTACGTTCAATAGTCAGACTCAACGTAAGTTTGTCATTCACTCAGCATTTCAGCTGAACGTAAGAAAAAAAGCCACTGAGCGAAGGCGCTTCCTAACAACCCCCACAGCATTTGCAATATTTTTAAGACAACTCCACAGCCTGTGACCTTGAAGATCAGGTTGTTGGGAAATACTAGACCCTAGTCCGCGTCCGTATCAATTTGCCATAGAGAAAACAGCACCTAGAAAATAGCTGGTAATTCTATCCTTTCTGAATGCTAAACTCTGAAAAAAAAAATTCCTTTCACTTTGGTTATCGCTCAGTCCTAAAAGTTGTTCCATAGAAAAAAAATTTGGTAATTTTTTTATTTTATTTCATTTCCTATTCTGCATTATCTTAATCTTTACTTCTCTGTTACAACTGTTCTTGTCTTCGGTCATGAAAAAAATATGTGCTCGTTCGCTCCACGCCTATTAGTCATCTATTGACTAATTTATTAAATCGAGTAAATTAGTTATTTAAAGGTTAGGAATTTCTCTTCAATAAAAGTATAATATTATTAGGAATATTTTTATAAAAACCTGATACAAAAAAGAAGGAATGCATCAGCGCAAGCACTGCAGTCCTACAACAACCATTACGTTTTGGAAAGAATATAATAAATTTACAGAAATGTGGTATCAATTTTTAGGGCAAATCAGGCGAAAATTCTTGTACTTCTTTTGAGTACATTTCAATTGTTCAGATATTTGTTTCTTTTATAATTTTTCATTTGTTTATTAGTACTTCATTTCATAACTGTCACTGCAGCATCTTTGACAAAGCCTTTTCTTGTAATAAAAACTCCTGAGTTGAACAGTGAAGAACTACAGAGAAAAATACATTCGAATCGTGAAATTTTTTTAAATGATGTATTAAACAGAGACACAAAATATCTGAGCTTTTACTGCACTTTAATATTTACACCACTCGCCAACAATTTATAAGAAATAACATAAAAATATTGATAAGAAATGGGCAAGATAAATCTTATTTTCTTCAAACAAAACATGTATAAAAATTCTGTTAAATTTTACTGAATAATTATCACATGCGTAGATAAATATTTTTGTCATTTTATAAGAACACTATCAAAAATTGTTCCATTTAGATAATAGTTGATGTAATTTTTTTATTATTTCATTCTCTTTACTGTCCAATCTTTGCTACTGTATTTCAACATTTTTTATCTTCACACCTGAAATAAATATGTGCTTGTTTATCACGCGGCTATCCGTAACCTCTGGACTGTCATGCATTGAATAATTTTTTAAATCGGGTCTTTTAGTTCTGTGATTGATCAGAGTATTTATTTTCAATAAATGTATTAAATTATTAGGAATGTGTTTATAAAAGCCTTATCACAGGGCAAAATATCGTCAGCATTTTTCGTCAGCAAACGACAACGAAACTGACGTCACTTCAAAGTTTCACATGATTGGTTGAATTTCGTTTGCGAACAATATTTCCGTCACTATAGTCGGCATTTACAAGTTGGTTAGAAAAAGTTGTCGATTATTAAAACTTGCTTGACCGGTTCTGAAGGTAGAAACGGAAAACTGCTGACGGAAAGTGCGGTTGTATTTTGCCGTGTGATAAGGCCTTAAGAAAGGAGTACAAGAATTATGTACTTGCTTATTGTTAACAGTCTTACATGGGATTTATAATTGAGTTTTGATGCCAGGACCATCTAGCTTAAAAGTATTTTTCAGAATTTTGAATAGTATAAAAGCGCCGTAATATTTGCCCTCCTTTCCTCAATCAAAAAAGATAAATATGTATATACAAGCGTCATTGAAGATGTGTCTATGAATATTGAAACCAAAGCTTTGGAGTCTTGTGAACCCACATTTCTGATCTCAATTTTTTTCTGGGCTATTTTATCTCAAATCGATTCAGCTGTTATAAAGTGAAATTGCCAGTTGCTTATCCGGAAGCGGTCAAATATTTTGCCGATATTTCCGATCTGCACTCAGTGCTGAAAACATTTCAATCCCTCCTTGAGGTTACGACAGTTTAAATAACAAAAATAAATACTTAGAATACTATAAACAATTTGTAGTGATAAAGTCAGGAAAAACCAGTGTGATATTTTAAACAATTTTCAAAGAAGAGAATTAGGTTCAATTTTCGAGGGTACTTTTTGCCTTACATTTTTTTAATTTATTTCATTTCTTTATCTTATTTTGGAATGGAATGAATTTAAATACAGCTGCTTCCAAAAAAATTTGTTTTTTGTAAATATCAATTTATATATTTTTATTTCTATGATATAGTTATATAGTTACTAAATTTGAAAGATTGCGGAAAAAGCACATTTAAAAAAAAATGTTTCTTTGATCGATGTATATCTAATACTATAATACGAGGAATGGTTGCCAAGTCGAAAATCGCCCCAGAATTAATAAACTCCGGTAAACTTGGGAGTCTGGGGTTTTAGGCCCCGAGGAATCGATTGGCGCCGGTTTTGAGTGCTACGGTCGAGCAGTTTGGAGTTACAGATAGGATATTTTCAAACTTTATTAGTTCGCCATAATGGCTACTTAAATTTTCAAGCGGTAACGTGCTGCCATCTATAGCCAATATGGCGAACTAATAAAGTTTTATGTTTATGCTGTTATAGGTTTATAATATGTTTCTTATGTATGTATATATGTTTGATTTTTCTAAATAAATTTGTCAAAAATATTGAACTTCAACACACTTCAATCTTTACCTTTGTATAGAATAGTTCCCTTTCCAAACTCTAACTTTGTTTAGAATAGTTTACAATGGTGCACTTTAACCGGTTATCTTTTCACCAATGGTTTCACAAATTTTCTTATGGCATGTATTGTTTTGATAAATCACAATTGAAAATTTAAATCTTCGAGTTAGCTTCGATACCTGTTTTCTCCGAGCGGAGCTCGGTCACCCGCTGGTAATTATTTAAATGAAAGCTTATAGGTATTTACAAAGAACTTTGAAGCAAGTAATTTTTGAGAGTGTACTTTTTGCTTTACATGTTTTATTTCTTTCGTTGTTTTATCATATTTTGGAATAAATTGAATCTGAATATATTTAGACAAAAGTGGTTCAATAGAGGGCGAGCTGTCAAATCGATCCGAGAACTGCAATAGCAGCTCTTGGGGGTTGAAGAACGTAAGCAAGCAGGGGGCAAAGCTTATTTTAATATGTGTTTTGACAGCAGATAATTCTATAGTCACATTAATCATGAAATCATTTCAATTATTTTCAATCGTCTGGTTTCTAATAAAATTTGAATCATGGCATGGGCCAGTATTTTTGCTTATATATTTATACATTCAGTTAAAATTTCCAAAGTGCTTTTATAGTTCGGTTAATAAAAATAGAAATATTTCAAATACTTTTTGGAGATTATAAAGATACAAGTTTTTCCATGGTAAAATATATTCAATACATATGACCTTTTAGAAAATTTGAATAAATAATCAGTGAGTTATAAGTAATGGGGAAGTCTGCATTCTGAATTTTAGATTTTTTTAAAATCTTACATCTCCTAAATACAACTTTATTATTTTTTAATTACAAATAATCGTGCAAATATATATATATATATATATATATATTTCTTGTATTATGTTTTGTTGTTAGAAAAATATAGATTTTAAAAAAAAACATTAACATTTCTTAGATTAAGATTATCATATTTAACACCGGAAATGGAAATTTGAATAAAGCTTGTTATTAACTCGGTGAGCTCTTACTGCGTTTGTAAGAATTTAAGCAAATTCTAAATATATTTCTTTGTATTTTTATAGGGTTTTCCAAGGGTTTTATATCAAGAGTTTTCTGTATTAAGTAAAGCATTTTTTTAAAATTGACCTTTGCAAGAAGAATGCTTGATGATAATATAAACATAATTATTTAGATGGCTCCATATGCAAAATTCAATTTAAATGTTTTTAAAAGATGTATACTTCGAAAACCAGTTACTTTTTGTCATTTATAAAAGTAACATAAACGAACGAATATTTCTTTGGTAAATTTCTTAGTATTTCCATACAAAAACAAATGTTTCTCATAAGAATGTCAAAATTTTAACACTATAAAGATGTAACAAATTTTTTTGGTATAACGGACAATAGAAAGCTCCTTTGTTCTAATTGATTTGTATGAACGGTCTCATAACGTCTTTCTGATTAGTATTTCTGTAGAAGTATATGCAATATATAAATTTATCAACCGAAATTGTACGAAATATTAAGACAAAATTGTCTTTAGATTTAACGCTTTCTGGTTTGAATCTATCTTTTTGCCTTCAATGAAAAAAAATTCTAATTTCTTTAATGCCTATCCAGGATATTCCTTTGGAATAGATATTTTAGTATAATGGAGATCTTAGAATTATAATCATCATAGCAATTCATTAAGCGTCTATTTTTAAATTGGACTGAAAAATATTTCTAAAATATATTCGCTTCGCTAAACACCGCCTTCTACCAAATATCTGACAATAAAGACATACATGTGCGACTTTAAAATTATATATTTATACATTCCATTTTAGAATTATTTGAATGCAACTATAAATGATGCACACGAACTGAAATCGAAATAATTTTAAATGTATCTACATTCTATGAAATTGTCGAAATGCAGTATCAGATGTAGTAATTTTAGCATTCAATATGAAGAATAAATAAATTAAAATGAAATATTTATGTATAACTTCTTAATGAAATTATTAATTATTTATACATAATTTCTTTCCTAGCCTTTATGGACTGAAAAATTGCAAGTGAAGATTTGAAAGAAGACACGAAGAATCAATTTCTTAAAATTTAATTAAAACGAAAAAGAAAGCGACGACAGACATCCTTTTCGCTTGCAAGAAGGCATTAACAGATGTTGACAGATGGCGCTCTAAACTAAAAAGCAAAACAGTTGATAGACATAATCCTGAAAATTTTCTATTCTTATAAAATTTCGAGTAAGTTATTGATTTCTATTCCAATTTCTTAATAAGTTTCACAAAATTTATTTCAATAAATTACAAATCAAGCTGAGGCAATCGAAAGTACTTGAGTAATGAAAATAAACATGCACTACTCACTTCGCCTGTGATCGCTCTTTTCGCGCCGAAATGAAGTCATATTGAAAGTATAAAATTTACATTAAAGTGAGTTGCTATTAAAATTGATCATTCAGTCATCAACATTGAATTATTTGCAGAATTATGTACAGGATTTTTAGTATGCGATTGCGTTTTAACACAACAAACTTCGTTAAGTTCGCCGAAAAAAAAGTTCCAATTTCGTTTTCTGAAATCTCTGGATTTTAGTTGTCTCAGTAGCAGTAGAAGTGCTTTCCGTGACAAAAGCACTAACTGAGTGTTGTCCTAGTTGAACAATCTAAGTGGGTTACAATATGTCATACAAAGTTTGTTAGGATATGCATACATTTAACAAATGTATGTCTTTTAAGTGAAACTGATTATTAGAATATTTTTTATTAAAAAGATATCTAATACCGTTGAAATTGTGCAGCGTTGAAAATGCATTAAAAACTGCATTATCCACAGCGCCCCTGGCTACGGTGCGTTTGGGAAAATTTTAATCATTGTATACAGCATAGAATATGCTTGTTACAATAAAAATGCTCGTGCAATCAACGAACAAATTGTATCTTCAACTTATTGCAATTCCGGCGAAAGCGAAGGCTCGTGAGCAGATATTATATAATTGTGTTTTTTCATTGTTTTCATTTACTGCAAGGTAAGCGATCACTAAGAGAATCATATTAAATTCCATATCATTGCTAGTTACGAAGGAGTTACTGGATCTATAACCATTGCCAATTTGAACCGTCTGCACCGAGTTCTGCTGGCACATCAAAGCTAATTATTGCATGGCTGCCGGACAATATATGATTCCATGAATATATGTATAAAATATATTAGTAATTTTTCCAAGCAAACTTTTTTTGCCCGTTTTTTTTATTTCGTAGATTTTGTATTTATTAGATGTTCACTAAAATATATGATCCGTGATACTGAGTTAGTTTTGTAAATTTGTCGTATTTCTTATTAAAAAGGAATATAATAAAAGCCCTGCCTAGCATTGAATGTATTCAAAATTGTTTCTTTCTTAGGCCCCTTTGACTACGGCGAGTGAGGTAAAATTTAAATCTACAATGAAGAAAATGTTTGCCACAGTCAGAAATATTCATACAGTTAACGAATTATTCACAAAATGAAAATCCTTAATCTAAAAGCGAAAGGATGAAGGCTTGGGTGCTGATATTTTATAATTTTTTTTTTTTTTTTCATTTTAAATTGTTATCAATGCAGCCGTCGACTCTTAACATTTCCAAATCAATTGCCAGTTACGAAGCATGTAACCGGTCTAATAATCATTGCCGTTATGTTCGGTCTACACTCAGCTCCTCAGGCACATCAATCCCATCGCTGGATAATATTATACAAAGAACATTATCTATAAGTTTTTGAATATATGAATTAATAATAGTGGTAGAGTCTTCCATGAGAATATTTTTGAGTGTTTTTTCATGTTTCTTAATTTCGTTCACAGCATTACATTTCTCAGACGTCATCACTAAAATATTCGGCACATGATGCTATGTTTGTTTTTCAAATTTGTTAATCGTTTAAAGCTTCATCTTTATACAATTACCTTTCGTCGAAATAGCAATGTTCAGAACCAAGGAAACGAAGAATATTTTGTTACGCATCGCATAAATATGAAGTATATTCATGCGACATGAAATGCCTGGAGCCAATTTCGTTTTCAACTCCATCGCACAGGCTGGACAAATTACAATTTCATCCGTGTTTAAATGAAGCATGCACATAGTAACTGATTGCTTTGCTCACTTAAACATACTTGATTAACTTTTTGTATAGTTATATAGAAACCTGAATTTTAGAGAAGCAGATAATCTGCAGATGTAACGACTTTACCTAAAACAACTAAAAAATCCGTTAACAATATATTAAAAATACTATTGGTGCTTTCCTGCATGTTTTTATTTGTATTTCTGCTAAAAGCAAATAATGCACCTTAAATAGAAAGGAAAAAAATATCGTGCTTTAATGACTGTCCGCTATATAAAATCGAGCATTATGGAAAATTGTTGCTCTACATTTGCAAAGATATTTTCGTGCAGCAATATTTCCTGTAATACATATTCTCTCGATGTATATTTTTTTGAGTCTATTGAAGAGAGTATTTTTTCAATCCAACCTAAACCTCGAAACTAAAAATTGCTCAATGGTTTAAAGTAAATGATTAGAATAAACTGCCCTTCACCTTCTTTGTTCTTCATCTTTTGTTCCACCTCCCTATAAGATGTTTTGTTGATACTAAAATGCTGTTTTGAATTCAACCCACTACTTTGTATAGTTTTTACAATTCTTTTTCTAACACCTCTTTATTTCGCCTTATGAAGAAATATGGCTCTCATTTGTTCCTTGCCTGCCCGTAGAACCTACTGTTAATTATTGAGCAACTTGATAAATTGCGTAGATTACATTAAATTGTTAAGGAATTTGTATTTAAAAAGAACGACTATTAAGTACAATGAATATTATTATGCGAGTATGTAAATTTAATAACAGAATAATTATTTCTTTGCCCGTTATTGTCTGTTTTATAATCCATTTGTAATTGAGCTTCGTTTTCCGTAGCATGTGCTAAGACTGCATTCAGAAGAATTTTGAATACGTAATAACTGAACAAACCATTTTATCTATTTGAATTATAAATTCTTGAAATAGCTTAAGCAAAAAGCATGACGATCGCTAACTGATTCTGAAATATGCTATTTATAACTATAATAAATCTATAATGCACACGATATGAAAATATTTATTGTAGTGGTAGATTAATCAAAAAAACAATTTTTTTTTCTTGCCTTTGAGATGATTCATTTATTTATCATTAATCTTCATTTCGTTGACATCATTTCATGTATAAGACGCTGTTGAAAATTCCCCCATCCACCCCGTCGAATGCCCTTTTTCATTTTTATGCAGTGTCCTCTCAGATAATCTAAAGAAATTTAATCCAAAAAAAGCAGTGGGAACTATAAGGAAAAATAAATCCATAATTTGAATAGGATGTACATAACAGGAAAACTAAACATCTATCATTTATGACATATTTATCCTCATCCTTAAAAACTGTAGGTAACCATAAATAAATAAAAACAAGAAAAAAATCAACAAAATAAGATAACTGTGCATAAATAATAAGATTGTTTGCGTTCAATAAAAATAATTAGAAAATATATAAAATTTTATCGATTAAATCGTTATCGTTATAGAGTTTTACTACATTTCATTGATCACCGGACGGGACCTCCATATGCATTCATGGAAACTTTTTGGCTTTAGGTGTTTGAAATTCCATGGAGAGCAGTAAAACATGTGCAATGTGAAAAACAGAAACCATTTTTATGTAGAATAACTGAAATGATATTAAGAAACTAAAAGAGGAAAATAAAAATAAATAAAATTATGATGAAGAATTATTATAGAAATTATAATACGAGTGATAAAAGTTCAGAAGATTTTCTTTTCTTTCTATAATTGAAATAACAAGGCAGAAAATAGGACTGTGATTTATAAGGACGGTGACGAACCAAACGCGTAAAAATGCTATGGGTAAATTATGAAAAATTATGAGCTAGTTGGGCGTGGTTAAGGGAGGTACGAAGGAGGAGCTATTGATTATGTGAATAGAATTGGTCTGGGTCGCTGAATTTTTCTAATAGTAGAACCGGTGAATACGCCTAGCATAATATTAAATGCAACATGGGCAGAAAATTTAGTATTATTAAGACAAATCAAAATGGCAGGTTATACTTTTCTCCGAAGATCCAAATGTGTTCTCAGAACCATCATATGCTTTAGTATCTACTAGCAGCCTTTGGCGACCAGCTGGTTGGCCAGGAGTAATGCGTTCTAAAATATTCAATTAAAAATTTATGTGCCTTGCTCTCTTTATAAGATGCTGCCAAAATATTAAATAAGTTTTTTTAAAGAGAGCGGAAAAGGGAAAAAAAAGATTGGATACATGATTTAGATGTTGCAAACGATTATAAAAACCTTTTCTTTGCATTTATTTTTTTTAGAAAATATCACATTTTATATTTATTTTATTTTATCCAGTCACGTGCTAAAATTTGCATTTCTTTAGATTTAATTTGCGATGATAGTTTTTTTTTTTTTGAACTTCCGTCATTGTTTTCTTTTATTTTATCCAGTCACGTGCTAAAAAAACGTGGTTAAAATATTTCTTTAAAATTTCGTTAAAAATAGAATCTTAAGTTATACATTAAAACACTGAATTTATTAGAAAGCTAATTTTTTAATCTTTAAAATGATGTAAAAATCATGTTTGTGCGATACTATTTTCGGAAGTGATAGCGGAAAAACGTCGAAATTTCAATTAAATTTTAATTAATTCAAATTCTAATTAAATATTCGAAAAAAGGGCTCTGACTTCCACATTCCCGACCTTCAAGGTATACATGTACCAAATTTGGTAGCTGTAGGTCCAACGGTCTGGCCTGTAGAGCGCCAACACACACACACACATTGAGCTTTATTATAAGTATAGTTTAATGATTCTCTTTGGTAGAATAAAAAGTACATGGCACATTTATCATCCGGTTTAAACAAAAGTGTATAATTTCAATTAAGTACTTTTCATTTGGAATTAAGAAATATTTTTTCTTTTAATTCTATAGGCTTAGTATAATGAAATAATGAATATTTTGCAGTCAAATCTACTTATTATATAGAAGAGTATTATTTATACATTCCATTTCTTTTAATTATTCATTCATTAGGAGTGGCAATCATCGCATTCCTTAGAGATTGTCAGACAAAAATGATTTTGAGTGATGGCAAGGGCTTCTTTGATTAATTACGAAATATTTCTGACAATGAATCGTGTTTGTGAAATATAACATTTTTTAAAAATATTATTTTTATTTGTGAATTGCAAGGTTATATGGCGTTCGTCATATATTGCTGTAGCATATATGATCATTGGATTTAAACGCTAATAAAAGTATAGATGAAAAAAAAATCCAAAATATTCAGAAAAATTGATAATGGAAAAAAAAACAAACCAATTTTACTCTCTTAGAGGAATATTTCACTATCAATCTATGGTGACTAGTTGGTGAACTGAGAATTTAATCGTTTTATTTCAATTCAATCTATTATGGACAAATTACATCATATTAAAGATTAAAAAAATTATTTTTTCAGTGATACTAATATTTTAACAGCAAATTAAATTTCTATTATTAATGATTTTTTAAAAAATAATTTAATCATTTTTCAACAATAAAACTAAAACTTAAGCTTCATGCATACGTTACGAATGAAAGAGGGGGGGGGGATTATCTTTTATATATATACACTAATGGAAAAAAAATCCCAACACTAGGAAGGAGCTGTGCTAGATAAACGAAATTTGGTAGGCGTGTTTATACATCTGAAAGATGACGTCGATTCAAATTTCGAGCTACGCGCGTAAGTGTGGCGCTAGTAGCGACACTATGAACACGTAAATGAGGTTTGCTTTAAGTAAGCGCTGTAAGGTTCGTGATCGTTATTTACAGTTGAGATTTGACGCAGTGGGTTAATGTTAGTCAAGGATGCTTCTTAGAAGACGAAGAAGCCATTATCAACAGCTCACTGAGTTTGAACGATGTCGTGTTGTAGGGCTACGAGAAGGTGGGTTTTTCTTTCCACGATATTGCTAAAAGACTTGGCAGGAATGTATCCACTGTGCATGAGTATTGCCGGCAGTGGTCAAGGGAAGGTACAGCCTCAAGAAGACAAGTTCCGGGCGGTCATGTGGTACTACTGAGATGGAAGACCGTCGTATTCGGGGTATGGATGTGGCTAATCGTACTGCGTCTGCAGATGAAATTCGAGCTGCAGTTGGCACCACAGTGACACAAAGAACTGTTACAAATCGGTAACTTCAAGGACAGCTCCGAGCCAGACGCTCTGTGCAGTGCATTTCACTGACTCCAAACCACTGCCGTCTGCGACGTGAGTGGTGTCAAGCTAGAGCTCATTGGAGGACGGAGTGGAGATCTGTTCTGCTTTCTGATGAAAGCCGGTTCTGCCTTGGTTGCAGTAATAGCCGTTTGTTGGTTAGAGGGAGGCCAGGTGAACGCCTGCTAGTGACCTGTCTGCGGCCTAGACAAACAGGGCCTACTCCTGGAGTTATGGTTTGGGGAGTAATTTCATATGACAGCAGGAGCACTCTCGTGGTTATCCCACGCACCCTGATTGCAAATGTGTACGTCAGTCTAGTGATACAACCTGTTGTGCTGCCATTCATGAACAGCATTCAAGGGGGTGTTTTCCAACAGGATAACGTTCGCCTCATACGGCTGTTGTAACCCAACATGCTCTACAGAGTGTCGACATGTTGCCTTGGCCTGCTAGATCACCAAATCTTTCTCCAATCGAGCACGTATGGGACATCATTGGACGACAACTCCAGCATCATCCACAACAAGCATTAACCGTCCCTGCATTGACCGCCCAAGTGTAACAGGCATGGAACTGCATCCCACAAACTGATATCCGACACCTGTACGACACAATGCATGCACGTTTGCATGCTTGCATTCAAAATTCTGGCGGTTACACAGGTTACTAATGTGCCAACATTTCACATTTGAAATGGCTCTTCTCGCCAATGGCTCTACCTGTGATCTTGAAACTTTAACCAATTAGGTGAATTATATATAACAAGGTTCGGTGAAATATATTTAACAAGATGTTTATCAGACATTAATAATGTAAATAAAAAGAAATAAATTTCAATCAACTAAACCCGTTTTTAAAACTGACTGATGTATGAATATTTGAATATCACTATTCAATAAAAGAGGGGAATTTGAAAAACTTTTGTTGAATAATTCTAGAAATATTATATAAATAATAAAAATTACTCTGCAGTACAATAAAAGCTCTTTTTTCGAGGGGTATATGTTCCATAAATATGCCGCGAATACAGAAACCGTGAATACGGAATGGTAATTTATATGGGA